>PVIW01009357.1:0-52501 GCA_004026585.1 Noctilio leporinus
AGAATGTGTATTTTGCTTCTTTGGGGTAAAAGACTCTGTATACATCAGTTAGGTCCATTTCCTCTAGAGTGTTGTTCAATGCCACAACATCTCGGGGGATTTTTTGTTTGGAAGATCTGTCCATTATTGATAGTGGGGTATTAAAATCCCCTACTATTAGTGTGTTGCTGTCTATGTCTTTCTTAAAGTCTTCCAAGATATTCCTTGTATATTTCGGAGCTCCTATGTTGGGTGCGTATATGTTTATCAGAGTTATTTCTTCTTGATGGATTGTTCCCTTGAGTATTATGAAATGTCCTTCTTTGTCCATTTTTATGGCCTTCATTGTGAAATCTATTTTGTCTGAAATCAGTATTGCTACTCCAGCTTTTTTTTCGTGTCCTTTTGCTTGACATATATTTTTCCATCCCTTCACTCTCAATCTGTGTTGATCTTTTGTTCTGAGGTGGGTCTCTTGAAGACAGCATATATGTGGGTCATGTTGCCTTATCCATTCAGCTACCCTATGTCTTTTGATTGGTGCATTTAATCCATTTACATTTAAGGTTATTATTGATTGAAACTTATTCATTACCATTTTCTCCCTTTGTGTCTGTATTCCTCTTTGGCTTTCTCTGTTTCTTCATTTTATTTGTTTACTTCTTTTTATAGCAGACCCTTTAGCATTTCTTGCAATGCTGATTTGGTAGAGATGTATTCTTTTAGTTTTTTTTTTTTTTTTGCCTGGAAAGCTCCTTATTTCTCCTTCTATCTTGAATGAGAGCCTTGCTAGGTAGAGTATTCTTGGTTGTAGGCCTTTGTTTACCATGACTTGAAATACTTTTTGCTGTTCTTTTCTGGCTTGAATTGTTTCTGTTGAATAATCATTTGATAGCCTTATTGGAGCCCCTTTATATGTTATTTGTCGTTTCTCTCTTGATGCTTTTAGAATTCTCTCTTTGTCTTTCAAATTAGCCATTTTAATAATAATGTGTCTTGGTGTTGGTCTGTTTGGGTTGATCCTCATTGGGAACCTCTGTGCTTCCTGAACTGGATTCATGTTTTCACTCATCATGTTAGGGAAATTTTCTATCATGACTTTTTTGAACAGGTTTTCCACTCCTTGTTTCTCTTCTCCTTCTGCTATCTCTATGATACGGATGTTGTTATGTTTCATGTTGTCCTGCAGCTCTCTTAACACCTGTTCAGTCTTATTCAGCCTTTTTTTATTCTCTTTTACTGTCTTGGAGTATTTGTCTACATTATCCTCCAACTTTCTGATCCGGTCCTCTGCTTCCTCTAGCCTACTGTTGATTCCTTTTACTGTATTCTTCAATTCAGAAATTGTATTCTTCATTTCCTCCTGGCACTTATTGATAGTTTCCATGTCCTTTTTCATGCTGTTGTAGCTCTGAGTAAGTTCCTTGTAACTTCCCTGTAGTTCTTTGTATCTTCCCTGGAGTTCTTTGTAGTTTTCCTGGAGTTGTTTATAGTTTTCTTTGATGTGGCTGAGCTCACTGAGCTTCTCTATCATCATTCTTTTGAATTCCTTATCTGATATTCCAGGTATGAAACACAAAATATTTCATTTTGTGTTCTTTCTGGGGATTCTTCCTTTCCTTTTGGTGATGGACTGATTCTCTTTTCCCCATTTTGGGTGTCTGTTCTTGCTTTTTATTTATTCATTTATTTATTTATTTATTTATTTATTTTTGTTCTTTCCTTGGGTTAACCTGCTTTGCTTCCTTGCCTTAGTTGAGGACCCTTCTGTGATAGGAGATTTGTGGAGTTCAATGTTGCCGTCTCCCAGATTTTCTCCACTTGCTGTTCTTGGTGTGTCCTTTATTTGGGCTGTCTGGTTGTATTCTGGACCTGTGGGCTTTTAGCAGAAAAATGAAAACAAAAAACAAAACTAATAAACAAAAGGAAAAAAGAAATAAAAACGATAATAATAAGAAGAAAGGGTTTAGATGACTGTTCACCCTTAATAATCCCTGATTGGTCCAGATGGAGCCTGGACCTGAGGGTCTCCTGCTGGTCTCCACTTCCTCTGGTCTGTGCTCCCCTGTGTCCAGATGCTGACCGCTCCAATTCTTTGGGTCCTGAAGATGTCTCACGCTCCCTACCTTGTCCTCTAGTTGCTTTCGTATTGGAAACATCATCAGCACTGCTCTCTACTCTGTTGCAATCTTTCCTCCCTCATTGTGTTTTTAATTTACATCTCTCTGATGGATAGTATGTGAACATTCTTTCATATGCCTTTGGGCCCTTTTTATGTCCTCCTCAGAGAAGTGTCTGTTCAGGTCCTTTGCCTATTTTTTAAATTGTGGTGTCTCCCTGGTTTTGAGTCAGAAGTTCTTTTTTTTTTAATTTTCAAAAAATTTATTATTTTTCAGAGAGAGGGGAAGGGACAGAGGAAGATAGAGAGAGGAACATCAATGTATGGTTGCTTTTCACCTGCCTCCAGCTACAGATTTGGCTGGAGACCTGGCTTGCAACCTAGTTATGATGCCCTGGCTGGAAATCGAACCAGCGACCTTTGGGTTCGCAGGCTGGTGGTTTATCCACTGTGCCACCAGCCAGGGCTTAAGTTCTTTATATATTTTGGATATCAAACCCTTTTCTGAGGTATCATTGACAAATATGTTTTCCCATATGGATGTCTCCCTTTTCATTTTGCTGATGTTTTCTTTAGCTGAGAAGAAACTTTTCAGTTAGATGTAGTCCCATTTGTTTATTTATTCTTTTATTTCTCTTGCCCTAGGAGAAATATTGGTGAGAATATTGCCGTGTGAAATATCTGAAATTGTACATCCTATGTTTTCCTCTAGGACTTTTATAGTGGCATGGCTTATGTTTAAGGTTTTTATCAATATTGATTTTATTCTGGTGTATAGTGTAAATTGATGGTATAGTTTCTTTTCTTTCTTTTTTCTCTTCATCCGTGTAGCATTCTAGTTCTCCCAACACCATCTGTTGAAGCAGATATTTTTACTATATTTTGTGATCCTTGGTTAAGTTTATTCCTTGGTACTTAATTTTTCTGTTTTTTCCAGTAAATGGGATTTTTTCTAGTTTCTGTTTCTTATATTTTATTGTTGATGTTCAAAAGTGCCTTCAATTTATGAACATTGATTTTGTATGTCCAATTATGAGGTCAAGTACTTTTTTGGTGGAGCCTGTAGGGTTTTTTTATGTACACTATCATGTCATCTGCAAAAAAATGACACTTTTACTTTCTGGTTTCCAGTTTTCATTTCTTTTGTTTATTTTTATTGTATGATTTCTGTGGCTAAAACTACCAATACCATATTGAATAAAAGTGATGAAAGTGAACAACTCATGTCTTGTGCCTGATCCAAGGAGAAAAGCATTTAGTGTTTTCCCATTGAAAATTTCTCATATATGGCCTTTATTATGTTGAGGTATGCTATGTCTATTCCCACTTTGATGAGAATTTTTATCATAAATGGATGCTGTATTTTATCAAATGCTTATTCAACATCTATTGATATGATCATATGGTTTTTGTGTTTCATTTTGTTTATGTGGCATGGTACGTTTATTGATTTGTGAATGTTGTGCCATCCTTGCATCTCTGAAATGAATCCCACTTGATCATGGTGTATGATCTTTCTCTTTTCTTTTTCTTTTTTAAATTCAAAACAGCTTTAATAATAAGAAGCCCCATGTTTCCAACATCCATCAAAAAGGAAATGAATAATCAGTCCTAACAGAGCTGGGCCGAACTTTTTGAAAAAGGGGGAGGGATGAAGGTTGATAACCATTCTCTTACAAGAATAAAACACTGCTTCCTCAACCACTTAATGTCACTTTTAATGAATAGGCAGGAGGAAACTGTCTATACTTGCCTTATATACAGTATTGAGCAATTAAATGCCAACCTAGTTATTTAGGAATGGCTTGCTAAAACATTGAAAAAGTGAAAGACTTCGTCCTTGTCATAGACGACCACTTCAGTGGAACTTTCATTCGGTGCACACAACTGGGTGATAGATTTCTTCCACTTCTGTCTCTGCCGGCTCTGTATTATTTTTGTGGTGAAACCTCATCTTCTTAAGGCCTCGCTTTTTCTTCTTGTTCTCTGGGGTTTTATGTCTTAGAACCTCCTCTTTGTTGACAGCACAATTCATCAGAAACATTGCTTTATACTGAGTTTTGTATGATTCATGCCTTTGGCAATCAAGACACAGTATAGTCATGCAGGCAGGACAATTCAAGACAGCATCACTATTTGGAACAGGCTGTTGTTGTTGATGTGCCCTTCATCTTCCAAAACCATGGTAGCCTCTTCTCTTTGCATCAGCCCAGGCCTGATCTCTGTTATCTTTTTCTGGATCATATGGTAATTCATCATTTGTTGGAATCCTGTGTTGTTTCTTCTTTTTCTTGGTCACCTGTGCTGCTTTGTCATCATCCTCAGAATCAGAATCAAAATATATATTATCATAGTACTTTGTCAGAGCTGCTCCAGCTTTCCCATTTCCTGAGGAAGACCCTGTATTCAGGGAGGATAATTTGTCCTCCATTGTTTTTATAGTGGAATTTAATTCAGCCTCCATTTCTTTTTCAAATTCATCTTCACTAGATGATTCACTTTCTCCAGTAAGACATTCTCTGATGAGTTTTTGTTTTTGGTCAGGTGTTCCATGTAAAAGCACATCCACTTCATCTTCAGAACTGCTCAAAGCCGGCTCTTCATCACATAGTAATCTTGGAGCCTGTTCATGGTGGCCTTGACCCTCAGACAGCGTCCACAGGCAGGAGCACAATTCGTTTCCTCCACTCGGTGTATGATCTTTTAATGTATTGCTGAATCTGGTTTGCCAGTATTTTGTTGAGAATTTAGCATCTATGTTCATCAGTTATTGGGCTGTAGTTATTTTTCTTACTTGTGTCTTGACCAGGTTTTGGGATTAGCATAATACTGGCCTCATAGAAGGTGTTTTGTTTTGTTGGATATTTTGGAATAAGTTGAGAAGGATAGGAGTTAGTCCTTCCCTAAATGGTAAAATGCTGTGTAGTCATTCGGTCCAGGGCTCTTGTGAGCTGAAAGTTTTTTGATTACTGCTTCAATATCACTAATTATTATCATTCTATTCAGGCTTTCTGCTTCTTCTGGATTCAGTTTTGGTAGATTATACATTTCCAGACATTTTTCTATTTCACCCAGGTTGTCAAATTTCTTGTCATATGGTTGTTTATAGTAATTTCTCACAATCCTTTGTATTTCTGAAGTATCAGTTGTGATTCCTCCTCTGTCATTTCTGATTTTATTTATTTGGCTCCTCTCTCTTTTTCTTGATGAGTCTGGTTAAAGGCTTGTCAATTTTGTTTATTTTTTCAAAGAACCAACTCCTGGATTTATTAATTCTTTGAATTGTAGTTTTACTCGCTAAGTCATTTAATTCTGCTCTGACCTTGATTATTTCCTTCCTTCTACTTGCTCTGGGCTTTGTTTATTGTTGCTCCTCTAATTCTTGTAACTTTATGGTTAGGTTATTTTTATAAGCTTATTCTAACCTTTAAATTTTTTAAAAATTTATTATTTTTAGAGAGAGGGAAAGGGAGAGAGGCAGAGAGGAAGAGAGACATCAATGTATGGTTGCCTTTCACCTGCCTCCAGCTATGGACCTGGCTGGAGACCTGGCTTGCAACCTGTTTTATTCTAACTTTTTTAGTTAGGCCTGTATTACTATAATTTTCCCTCTGAGAACTGTCTTTTTGTGTCCCATAGGTTTTGGGTTGTTGTGTATTCATTTTCATTTGTTTCCAGAAACATTTTGATTTCTCTTTGATCTCATTTTAACCCATTCATTACTTAATAGCATGTTATTCAGGCTCCATGAATTAGAATGTTTTTATTTTTTCCTTTGAGGTTGGTTTCTAGTTTCAAGCCATTGTGATCTGAGAAGATGCATGGTATGGTTTTTATTTTCTAGAATTTGTGGAGGCTTGTCTTGTGTTCTACCATGTGGCCTATCTTTGAGAATGTTCCATGTACATTCAAAAAGAATGTGAATTTTTTTTTTTTCTTTGGAGTGAAAAGTTCTATTTATATCAGTTAAGTCCATTTCATCTAGAGTGTTGTTCAGTGTCATAACATCCTTGATGGTTTTTTACTTGGAAGATCTGTCCATTATTGGTAATGGAGTATTAAAATCCCCTACATTTGCATGTTGCTGTCAGTATCCTTCTTGAATCCCTCCAAGATTTTTCTAATGTATTTGGGTGCTCCTATGTTGGGTGCATGTATATGTACAAGGGTTATATCTTCCTGATGGCTTGTTCCCTTACTATGAAATGTCCTTTTTTTTATTTTTTATCTCTTTTTATGGCCTTCATTGCAAAATCTATTTTGTCTGATATAAGTATTGCTACCCCAGCCTTTCTTTTCACATCCATTTGCTTGAAATATATTTTTCCTTTCCTTCACTTTCAGTCTGTGCCAGTATTTTTAATTTTTTAATTTTAATTTTTTAAAGATTTTATTATTTTTAGAGAGAGGGGAAAGGGGAGAGGCAGAGGGAGAGAGACAACAATGTATGGTTGCCTCTCACCTGCCTCCAGCTATGGACCTGGCTAGAGACCTGACTTGCAATCTGGTTATGTGCCCTGGTTGGGAATTGAATCAGCAACCTTTGGGTTCACAGGTAAGCACCTTATGCACTGTGTCACCAGCCAGCACCTGATCTTTTTTTTTTTTTTTTTTTTGAGGTGGCTCTCTTGTAGACAGCACATATGTGGGTCTTGTTTTCTTATCCATTCCACTACTCTATGTCTTTTGATTCATGCATTTGTTCCATTTCCATTTAAGGATATTAGTGACAGATACTTATTTATTGCCATTTTCCCCCTTTGTACCTGTGTTCCTCTCTGTCTCTCTCTGTTTCTTCATCTTTTTAAAGCAGATGCTTTAGCATCTCCTGCAATGCTGGTTTGGTGGAGATGTATTCTTTTAGCCTCCCTTGTCTGGGAAACTTCTTATTTCACCTTTCATTTTGAATGAGAGCCTTGCTGGGTAGAGTAGTCTTGGTTGCAGGCCTTTGTTTCCCATTACTTGGAATTTTTTTTTTTTTTGCCATTCCCTTCTGGCTTGTAGTGTTTCTGTTGAGAAATCATTTGATAACCTTATCAGAGCCCCCTTATATGTTATTAGCTGTTTCTCTCTTGATGCTTTAGGAATTATCTCTTTGTCTTTGAAATTTGCCATTTTAATTATGATGTGTCTTGGAGTGGGCCTGTTTGGGCTCATTTTCATTGGGACCCTCTGTGGTTCCTGAATTTGAGTGATGTTTTTGCTCATCAATTTAGGAAAGTTTTCTATCATTACTTTTTCAAACAGGTTTTCCATTCCTTGTTTCTCTTCTCCTGATATCCCTATGATATGGATATTGTGCTTCATATTGTCTTCTAACACTCTTAATACCTCTACCTTCTTTTTCAGTCTTTTTTCATTTTGTACACTATCATGGAATATTTTTCTACGTTGTCCTCCAGCTTGCTGGTCCAATCCTCTGCTTCCTCTAGCCTGCTGTTGATTCCTCCTACTGTATTCTTCAATTTGGAAATTGTATTCTTCACTTCCTCTTTGCTCTTATTGATAGTTTCTATGTCCTTTTAAATGCTGGTATAATTCTCATTAAGTTCCTTGTAGCTTCCCTGGAGTTTTTCATAGCTCCCCTGGAAGTCTGTAGTTTTCTTTGAGCTCACTGAATTCATTGAGCTTCTCTATCATCATTATTTTGAATTCCATATCTGATAGTTTGCTTGCCTCTATTTCATTTAGTGATCTTTCTGGGGATTCCTCCTTTCCTTTTAGTGATGGGCTTTTTCTTTTTCTCCCCATTTTTACGTGTCTCTTCTTTGCTTTTACTTTTTAGATTGGGCTTTTTGAGTTCTTGACTTTGTGATGTGACCTCTGTCATGTAGAGAAGGTAGCGTCTGCGTTATGGGAGATGACTCAGCATGGGGATCCTATAGGTTCCTCCCACAGTTTTCTCCCAAAAGCCATCTCTCCAAACTCTCCTCTAGTGTCTTTAGTCCATTCTGTCCCTCTTTGCTGGAGCCCAAGGTAAGTGGCTGCAAACAAAATTTTGTGCATTGGCCCTTCGAAAGGCTCTCCACATCTTCATCTGTCTCACCCTGGCAAATAGAAACTGCAGCCACTTTCCACAGCTGGACAATATCTGAGTGCTTTTCTAGCTCTTGTGCTATAGGCTGAGAAGCTCAGCCTGAGGTATAGATCCCCCACATCTCAGGGGAAATTTCTTGGCTGCTGTAATGTATCCCCAGCACTTCACCCGCCACCTGTGGCAGCCCATCCATCTCTTTTGAGTCTCCTTTACACTTTGTACTGGTCGTGCTGTGGTGAAGTGGCTTCTTCCATCTGCCTCCCTTCAGCCAATGCTCAGTTGGTCATTCTGGGTGATCCCTACACTATTCAGCTGCAATTCCAAGCTGGTGCTGGGAGGAGGTCAGTACAGATTTCACTTACTCCTCCTTCATCTTGGATCCCCTCCTCACCTCCATTTATCTGTATGAAATCTAGTAAATTTTTATTTATTAATTTTGTTATTAAGTCTACTTCCTGATATTTGTATAACTTTCTTGTGGTTGTTGTTTGCATGGTAAATGTTTTTCTCAAGAACATTGATTGCAGAACTTTGGATTTTGTTGGGGCTCAAAAAATTATTTCAAATGATGAAAATACAGTTATAAAAATGAACTTATCAAATATTAATTATATTCTTGCCACAAATTAGCTATTGACCCGAAGGGAAAGTGTTGTTCTATTATCTGGTTGTCAAGTATTAATGTGGACTTTTCTAAAAGCAGGCCACTTCCTCAGATTTCCACTGTCACATTGGATCAAGGTTTACACTCCCTGAAAGTAATGCCCATACATGACCCTCTTCCTCTTAAACCAATCCAACAATACTGTAGCTTATTACTATTGTATCAGGTTCCTGCTTTTCTTTTTCACTTAACAACACAAGGTTATCACTAACGAGAATGTAAGTTACATGAGGGCAGGGGCCTATCTCAGCCATGGTTATGCCCACTACACCTAGTACAGTAAAATGAGTATAAGCGCTTTTTAAATATTTGTTCAATAAATTAAATGAATAATCTTGGGTTTTCACCATGTTTTTCTATTCTTTACTTTTAATTAACCTGTATCTTTGAATTTAATGTGTGTCTTCTATAGATGGCATATAGGTAGATCACATTTTATTTAGTCTGATAATTTATATCTTTTGATTGATTCAAAAGATATAAAAGTTTTTGATTCAAATTTCCTATAGTTCTGAAAAAAATGAATTATTGATTCATTTACATTTGATGTTACATTGATATAGTTGATTTACATCTGCCATTTACTTCTTGTTTTCTATGTGACTTGTATCTTTTTGTTTCTCTATTCCTTCTTTACTGCTTTCTTCTGCATTAAATAAATATTTTATAAGGTTTATTTTAATTTCTTGAATACACTTTTCACTATAGTTTTGACATTATTTTTAGTTATAGCTCTAAGATTTACCATATACATCTGAATTAACCAGAATCAGCTTCAGATTTATACTATCTCCCGGTGATATATAGAAATGTTATTTCTATATAACTCTTATTTCACGCACCCTGCTTTGTGTGGCATGATTGTTATATATATTACATATATTAATGTTACAAATGCAACCGTACACTGTTATAGTGACTACTTTGCCCTTTGAAATTTTTTCCTTAGCCCAGTGTAGCTTAGCCTTTTCCTGCCTCCTTGGTGCTGTTATTGGCAAATTTGTTATACATATATAATATTTCTATTCAGTCACAACATTACATAATATACATACTACTTTATATAATATTTAATGTTAATTTCACAATTTCTAATTGCCTTTTCTTGAGAGAAGACACCTATGCTTTCTTCACTGTGTTGTTACTATTATCTAGCTCATTCTGTCTATTTTTGGAACACATGTGACTAAATAGATTTCTAGAGCAAACATATCACTCCAGGAATATATTTCAATTGCATTCCTGGGTAAGTTTCAACCTATTGTATACTATATCTTGTTCTTTCTTGGATTTTATTTAGTTTTCATTGGAGTAGTTCCTCAAGTGCCTTCCTCATAACAGGTTCAGGAACATAAACTTGCTCATCTCTAGCTGTTTGAAAAATGCATTGGAAGTCATTTTTGTTTCATAGTATGATTGGCTGTAGTGTGACTGGTCTGATTCTTGATATTTAACTGGTTGCAGATTCAGTAGGAAGAAATATTTCTCCAGGCACCCAGAAGAGCTGGTCTTATTAGGATCAAGAATACCTGGGAGCCTGGAAAACAGCTCAAAAGTAATGGGAAATCAAAATAAGTAACAAATACAAAATGCGTTCTGATATTTTAGTTTTTAGTTTTAGTGAGGCTGTAATCATCTCACTTGTTCTCTGCCACAACCTCCAGAAATCCAAAGTGACATGAGGTAGGTGAAAATCCTTCTGGGTTAGTTCTTATTTTGCTATCTGTCTATTTTTATATGTTTCAGAAATTCAGATAACAATTTTTAAAAATATATTCATTCAGGTTCCTCTATGATTTACTTTTGTGTTTAAGTGTCTGTACAAAGCAGACCAGAATCAGAAGATACTGCTATGGAGGGGAAACAACACTGGCCAAGAAATCATGAATCTTGGATTAAAATCTAGTGTTAGTCTCTAATGTTAGTTGCTAGGTTAACTTGACTAGTTACCTAACCTATCAATCCTTATTTTTAGAAAGATGGGTTCACTGGACCTTGGTTCTCAACTTGACCAAACTTGGACCCTCCTGGAAGCTCTTGGAAGCACAAACATGCCCCTCCTTCACCCCAAGGTTCTGACTCAGCATACCTGGGGTGGGAACTGAGAATTTGCATTTCTAGCAGGTTCCAGGTGCTTGAGGCTATGAGGTTCATGGCTGACCTCAGCTAGGAATAAAGACTCTCTGGGACTTGGAGTGGGGTTAGGGGTCCCAGCCAAGGAGAAGGAGACCAAGTTTTTCCCAGATTGCTAGATGACCTCCTGACCTCAGCCGTTGGCACTGTGTCAGTATTGTAGACAGTTCAATAGAGATTATGATGCCAGTTCAGTCACGGTCACCTCTGGTCTTGGGTTTCCAGAAGGAACAGGAGCCAGGGAGCCACACCAGTGTCCTCCTCACTCTGGTTATGACTGGTTAAGAAACCAAAGGCTAACAGTTTGTTGGAGGATTAGGACCATAGCTGTGCAGGTGTTCAGGTTCAGTTTCTCTATTTGGATGGACAATAAGTACTCATGTGAAGTAAGGCATTACTTGGAAGAATGTAAATAATTGGTGCACAAGACCTCAAGCTTTACTCTTGGCATTGCATTCTGGGGGCTGTCACGGGACTGGCACTATAATCTGTGTGCCTAGGAAGGACCTGGAACTTGCCTTAATTTCAAACCTGGAAGAGGACAGTCAACATGATTGCAATGGGCTGCATACCACTTGGGTTAGGCGTGAGCCTTTGGGGATGGAAGCTAATGCTGACACAGTAGACTAAGGACAGCAGCTCTGTGTAAGCAACTTTTTTTCAGCAAAGCCAGCTTTAATCAGGGAAATGCTTCTGTCTGATGGTGTAACCTTTTCCAGTCTGACCCCACATGTCACCTTGCCATCAAGTGAGGATGGTTTC
Source organism: Noctilio leporinus (assembly GCA_004026585.1). NCBI lineage: Eukaryota > Metazoa > Chordata > Mammalia > Chiroptera > Noctilionidae > Noctilio > Noctilio leporinus. The sequence continues at coordinate 11,695 of PVIW01009357.1, forward strand.
CCAGTCTAGCTTCTCATAGCCCCTGGAGCAAGGTGGAGCACCTGGTACGCTCTGGGTCTGCCTCTTTCTGTCTCATTTCTGGGATGTACTACATTTTGGTGCTTTAGTTACAAGACTGTTTCATGGCTAAGATGAAGATGTTTGTGGAGGAAAATACTAGACAATCCTGAAATAACCTGCCAGCTCTTATTTCAAATTTCCCACCACCATACCTGTGTTTTGCTGGCCATAAGAGGGTGGAAGATGCACTTCTACCCTAGTCAGGGGATGGTCAGCCTCATCTGCTGCAGCCCAAGGTAGGAGAGCATCCAGTCTACACTGGGTGTAGAGGCCCAGCCAGGCCTGAGGAAGAGCCACTGCTCTTAGCACTCTTTGGTTCTTTTCACAGTTTACTCTGTGCTGATGGATTTTTACAAAGGTATCAGGTTAGCTTTGTCAGATGAATGTGTGCTCCCTGGGCTGGCTGCTAGTCATGAGCAGGCAGCTTTGGGGATGTATGGAGTGCATCAGTCCCAGCCTTCCTCCTTTAGCAGGTGAGTTAGGGCTCTCTGCAGTTTTCAGAGCAGGGACTCATCCTGGAGACTTCATAGAGGTGAGCCTGAGCCTGTGGTGGTCTATTAGCAGACCCCAGAGAAGGTTTTCTGGGCTGAGAGTACTACATTTGGAGACATGCTCTGTTCTATCCAGGTGCAAAGTTCCTAAAATGTCATCTTAAAGGTGGATTTGTTGTGTTTGTTATGCTTCCTGACTGAACAAAAGGTTACAAACCTACCTCTGCTGGAGTTCCAAAGGGCTGGCCCAGCCACACTACATCTGGGAATGAATTGAAGCTTACATGTGATGTGATTGTGTGAGGTCCAACCAGGCCTGCAACTCAGCTGTCCTCTCCTCTAACTTCCTGGATAACGATAACCGGCCCCCTACACTACCCCAAACCTCAGTACATCATTGTGCTGCTCATGTGTGCTGCTTCTGTCTACCACTGCTGGGCATTCCTAGTGCTCACCAGGGTAGAAAGTGCAGACTGGACACCTGGCTCCCAGTGTCCCTCCTGACATTGGTGTCCATGCTCTGATTATTCAACTTTGATGGCAGAAAGGTACAGAATAAATGGAGTGGTGGTGCAGGGAGCTCAGAGACTTCACTTGGTCTCGCTTGTGTCCTCTAAACCCCAAATATGGACATTCTACTCCAAAAACTGAGGACCTGTGGTAGACTCACTGCCTCCTGCCCCCACCCCTCCATCTCCCAATGTGGGTACTGTGGGATAGGGGGTAGAGGGAATGATACCTGCTGACCGTCCAACTGATGGAGCTGAGCATACATTTCTGTCCCTGCTGGAGGGAGAAGTATACTTTCATTAAGCTACTGTAAAAGCTTGGGGATCCCTACTTTAAAAAGATAAGATACTTTTAGGAACAATTGTTGCCAAAAATCAAACCAAAATAGAAAATTCTTTACCAGGAGCAACTCTGGGAATCTCAAAGTGACCTTGTTTAAAGATGTTGCCTTTTTTCCTTTGTGAAACTTTATCCTGTCTCCCCAGCTGCTTCCCCTGAAAACCTGATCCCACCCCAACACTATCAAATTGAATATTTAGTCTAATCTCATAAAAAAATAGACTATTTTTTTAAGAGAAGCTTTATATTCACAGCAAAAATGAGAGGAAGGCACAGAGATTTCCCACATACCACCTGCCTCCACTCTAGCACAGCCTCCCTCATGAGCAATATCCCTACCAAAGTGATCCATCTGTTACAACTGATGCCCCTACACTGGCACTTCATCGTCACCTAGTCCATAGTTACACCAGGGTTCACTCTTGGTGTTGGACATTCTATGGGTTTAGAAAAAATGTGTAATGACATGTAGCCATTATTGTATTGTATTGTACAAAATAGTTTCACTGCCCTAAAAATCAGCCTCTTTGCTCTACCTAATTATTTCCCTCATCCTTGAAACCATTGATCATTTACTGTCTCCATAGCTTTTACCTTTTGTAGGTATACAGGGTGAACATAACAAATTGATAAAATTTTAGTAAAATAAACAACATACTACAAAAGTGTTATATTTTGAAATAAAGTTATTATATATAAATACATATAGTCATTATTTTTAAAATTGTTCAAAAAAGTCTCCAATTGCTGCAATAATAGACTCAATTTGACTTTAGAATCTTGAGCACACTTTAACTTTTCTTTATCCATGGACATTATCATGTTTTCTTATTTATTTATTTATATTTAAATAAAGATTTTATTTATTATTTTTAGAGAGAGGGAAAGGGAGAGAAGAATCAACGAATGGTTGCCTTTCACCTGCCTCCAGCTATGGACCTGGCTGGAGACCTTGTTTGTAACCTGGTTATATGCCCTGACTGGGGAATTGAACCAGTGACCTTTAGGTTTACAAGCCGGTGCCTTATCCTCTGAGCCACCAGCCAGGTCGAACATCACATTTTCCACCTTAGTTTTAACAGCCTCTTTATTGGAATGAGGTTGTTTATTAACTTCTCTCTCACAATCTCTGCATACATAATAGTCTAAAGGATTTGCATCTGGTGAACTAGGCAGCCAGATTTCCTTTGACCAGAATTCAGGAACATTGACACTGACAAATTCTTGCACCTTTTTGGTGTTATGTGCTGGTGTATCATCTTGTTGGGAGATAAAATCATGTCCATTTGTGACTTGCTTCATCCATGGTACAACTACTCTCAAAATGTCAAGGTAGACATCAGCAGTCACCTTCAAGCCTTGTGGAAAAAATTGCAGGGTCATACCTCCTTCATTGCTGACAACACATAATACCATCACTGTGGCAGGAAATTTCATTTTCATGACAATTGGGACTTCATTAAGATTCTCACAGAGCCAGCTGTTGTGTTTTCTGTTGACTGTTTGGTCCTGTTAAAAATTCTTTTCATCAGAGAAGAAAATCAAAGAGATTTTTCTTTGGGATTATTTTAATGTTAGCAGTTTCCTTGCTTTTTCAAAGTGCCTTTCCTTTGTCTGCTATGTCATAAACTGGCTTCTTCTAAAATCATATGATCTATATCTCATATCTTCAGCAATAATCTTGTAAAATGTTGCATCCCACATCTGCAGTTCTCTTGCCCATTTTTTAATTGGTTTGTCTGTCTCCCTTGTCTTGAACTGTATAAGTTCTTTATATATTTTGGAGATTAAAGCCTTATCTGAGGTGTCATTGGCAAATTTATTTTCCTATATAGTTGGTTCCCTTTTCATTTTGCTGATGTTTTCTTTAGCTGAGCAAAAGCTTTTCAGTTTGATGTAGTCTTATTTGTTTATTTGTTCCTTCATTTCTCTTGCCCTGGGAGAGACATCAGTGAAAATATTGCTGCATGGAATATCTGCCATTTTTTCTCCTATGTTTTCCTCTAGGACTTCTATGGTGGCATGGCTTATGTTTAAGTTGTTAATACATCTGCAGTTTATTCTGGTGTATGGTGTAAGTTGGTGGTCTAGTTTCATTGTTTTGCATATGCCTGTCCAATTCTCCCAACCCCATTTGTTGAAGAGGTTATTTGCACTCTGTTTTATCTTTCTACCTCTTTGTTTAATATTAGTTGTTCATGGAGTCCTGGATTTATTTTTGGGATCTCTATTCTGTTCCATTGATCTATATGTGCCAGTATCAGACTGTTTTGATTACATTGATTTTGTAATATAGTTTGATATCTGATATTGTGATTCCTCCTATTGTGTTCTTTCTCAAGACTGCTGTAGCTATTCAGGGTCAATTTTGGTTCCATGTAAGTTTTTAAGAATTTTGTTTTAGGCCTGTGAAATATGACTTTGATATATTTTTTAAAATTTAATTTTATTGTTGTATTACATCCATGTTGATATTTTAATAAGCATTGTGTTAAATCTATAGATGGCTTTGGGTAGAATGGACATTTTTATGATGTTAATTCATCCCATCCATGAACATGGTATATGCATCCATTTAATTGTATCTTCCTTAATTTCTGTCTTCAGTATTCTGTAGTTTTTCAAATACAGGTCTTTTACCTCCTTGGTTAAGTTTATTCCTAGATACTTTATTTTTCTTGTTGCTAAAGTAAATGGGATTTGTTTTCTAGCTTCTCTCTCTGATGTTTCATTGTTGGTGTATAAAAATGCCTTAAATTTCTAGATATTGACTTTATATCTGGCTATTTTGCTAAATTTATTGGCTTTTTAGTGGAGTCTATAGGGTTTTCTGTGTACACTATCATGTCATCTGCAAATAATGACAGTTTTACTTTCTCCTTTCCAATTTTGATGCCTTTGATTCCTTTTTCTTGTCTGGTTGCTTTGGCTAGAACTTCCAAAACGATGTTGAACAGAAGTGGAGAAAATGGACAGCCTTGTCTTGTTCCTGATCTTAGGGGGAAAGCTTTTAGTTTTTTCCTGTTGAGTATGATGTTGGCTGCAGGCTTCTCATATATGGCTTTTATTATGTTGAGGTATGTTTCCTCTATTTCCATCTTGCTGAGTGTTTTTATCATAAAAGGGTGCTATACTTTGTCAAATGTTTTCTACATCTATTGATATGATCATATAGTTTTTGTGTTTCATTTTGTTTATGTAGTGTATTACATTTATTGATTTGCAAATGTTGTACCATCCTTGCATTCCTGGGATGAATCCCACTTGATTGTGGCATATGATCTTTTTAATATATTGCTGGATCCAGTTTGCCAATGTTTTGTTGAAGATTTTGGCATCTATATTCATTAGTGATATTGACCTATAATTTTCTTTCTTCGTTGTATCTTGACCAGGTTTTGGGATTAGCATAATACTGGCCTCATAGAAAGAGTTTGGGTGGTAGTCTTCCCTCTTCTTGAATTTTTTTTGGAATAGGTTGAGAAGGATAGGAGTTAGTCCTTCCCTAAATGTTTGGTGAAATTCACCTGTGTAGCCATCTTGCCTGGGGCTTTTGTGTACCAGGAGTTTTTTAATTACTGCTTCAATTTCACTAGTTGTTATTGGTTTACACAGGTTTTTTGTTACTTCTTGATTCAGTTTTGGAAGATTGTGTTTCCAGAAATTAATCCATTTCAGTTAGGTTGTCATATTTTTTGTCATTTAGCTATTCATAGTAATTTCTTACAATTCTTTATATTTTTGTGGTATCAGTTATGATTTCTCTTTTGTCATTTCTGATTTTATTTATTTGAGTCCTCTTTTTTTCTTGATGAATCTGGATAATGGCTTGTCAATTTTGTTTATCTTTTCAAAAAACAAACCCCTGGATTTATTGATCCTTTGAATTGTTCATTTTCTCTCTATGTTATTTAATGCTGCTCTGATTTTGATTATTTCCTTCCTTCTACTTGATTTGGGTTTTGTTTGTTGTTCTTCTAGTTCTTGTAGCTTTGTGGTTAGGTTATTTATGTGAGCTTCTTCAAAACTTTTTTGGCAAGCCTGTATTCCTATAATTTCCCTCTCAGGACTTCCTTTGCTGTGTCCCATAGGTTTTGGGTTGTTGTGTGTTCATTTTCATTTGCTTCCAGAAACTTTTTTATTTCTTCCTTGATCTCAGTGTTAACATAATTATTATTCAATAAAGTATTATTCAGCTTCCATGAATTTGAATATTTTGTGGTTTTTTCCTTGAGTTTGGTTTCTAGCTTCAACATTGTGATCTGAGGAGATGTTTGATATAATTTCTTTTTTTTTTTTTTTTAATTTGTGGAGGCTTGTTTTGTGTCCTACCATGTGGTCTATCTTTGAGAATGTTCCATGTGCATTTGAAAAGAAAGTGTATTTTGCTTCCTTGGGGCGGAAAGTTGTATATATATATATATATGTGTGTGTGTGTGTGTGTGTGTGTGTGTGTGTGTGTGTGTGTGTATCAGTTTAGTCCATTTCATCAAGAGTGTTGTTCAATGCCATAGTATCCTGGTGTTTCATTGCTTGAAAGATCTGTCAATTTTTGACAGTGGGGTGTTAAAATCCCCTACCATGAGTGTGTTGCTGTTTATGTCCTTCCTGTAGTCCTCCAAGATTTTTCTTATATAACTGGGTGCTCCTATATTGGTTGCATATATAGGGTTATGTCTTCTTCATGGATTGTTCCCTTAAGTATTATGAAATGTCCTTCTTTGTCTCTTTTGATGGCCTTTGCTGTGAAGTCTGTTTTGTCTGATATAAGTATTGCTACCCCAGCTTTTTTTCATGTCCATCTACTTGAAGTATATATTTCTATCCCTTTACTTTCAGTCTGTGTAGATCTTTTGTTCTGAGGTGGGTCTCTTTTAGACAGCATATATGTGGATCATGTTTTCTTATCCATTCAGCTATCCTATGTCTTTTGATTGGAGCATTGAATCCATTTACATTTAAGTTTTTTATTGATAGGTACATATTCATTGTGCCTTTTTCTCTTTGTACCTGTGATTTTCTCTCTTTTTCTCTTCCTCTTCTTATAGTAGTCCCTTTAATCTCTTTTAATGCTGGTTTGGTGGACTTGTATTCTTAGCTTTCTTGTCTTGGAAATTCCTTATTTCACCTTCCACTTTGAATGAGAGCCTAGCTGGATAGAGTAATCTTGTTTGGAGGCCTTTGCTTTTCATTGCTTGGAGTATTTTTTGCCATTCCCTTCTGGCTTGTAGTGTTTCTGTTGAGAAATCAGTTGATAGCTTTATCTGAGCTCCCTTGTATGTTATTAGGTCTTTCTCTCTTGTTGCCCTTAGGATTCTCTCTTTATCTTTTAGTGTTGCCATTTTAATTATGATGTATCTTGGTGTTGCCTGTTTGGGTTCATCTTCATTGGGACTCACTGTGCTTCCTGCACTTGAGTAACTTTTTCTCTCACCAAATTTGGAAAGTTTTCTGTCATTACTTTTTCAAACAGGTTTTCTATTCATTGCTCCTCTTCCTCTCTTTCTGATATCCCTATGATATGGATATTATTAAGTTTCATGTCATCCTGTAGCTGTCTTAACACCTCTTCAATCTTTTTCAGTTATTTTTCGTTTTGTTGCAGTGTCTGGGTATTTTTTTCCATGTTGTCCTCCAATTCACTGATGTAGTTCTCTGCTTCCTCTAACCTGCTTTTGATTTTTGATTCCTTCTATTGTCTTCTTCTTCTTCTTCTTCTTCTTCTTCTTCTTCTTCTTCTTCTTCTTCTTCTTCTTCTTCTTCTTCCTCTTCCTCTTCCTCTTCCTCTCCTCCTCCTCCTCCTCCTCCTCCTCCTCCTTCTTCTTTAAAGATTTTATTCATTATTTTTAGAGAGAAGGTCAGGAAGGGGGAAGAAATGGAGAGAAACATCAATGTATGGTTGCCTTTCACCTGCCTCCAGTTGGAGACCTGTCTGAAGACCTGGCTTGCAACCTGGGCCCTGACTGGGAATCGAACCAGCAGCCTTTGGTTTCCCAGGCTGGTGCCATTTCACTGAGACAACAGCCAAGACCTACTGTATTCTTTAGTTCAGAAATTGTATTCTTCATTTCATCCTGGTTATTATTGATGATTTCTATATCCTTTGTAATGCTGGTATAATTTTCCATAAGTTGCTTATAGTTTCTTTGGAGTTCTTTATAGTTCCCTTGGAGTTCTTTGTAGTTTTCTTTGAGCTCATTGAGCTTTATTATAACCACTGCTTTGAATTCTATATCTGATAGATTGCTTATCTCTATTTCACTGAGCAGTTTTCCTGAGGATTCCTCCTTTCCTTTTGGTAATGGACTGTTTCTATTTTTCCCCATTTTAGATGTTTTTTCTTGCTTATTTTTGTTTCTTATATTAATCTGCGATGACTCCCTGACTTCTTTTAGTGACCTTCTGTGGTAAGGGACCTATAGGATTCCGAGGTACTTGAGCTCAGACTGGAGTGCTCAGTCCCTACTGCTGAGCTCTTGTTTCTGATTCAATTTTTAAAATAGACGTAAGCTTGTTCAGATGATCCATTTCCTGTTTTAAGAATTTGGCAGATTGTACCTTTCAAGGATTTGGTCCATTTTATCTGAGTTTTCAAATTTGAGGGTGTAGATTGTTTATAATGTTTTTATTATCATTTTATTGTCCATGAAATCTATAGTGATTACTATTTTAAAATTTCTGATATTAGTAATCTGTATTCTCTCTTTCTTTTTCTTAATTTGCCTGGTTAAAGGCTTATTGATTTTATTTTTTCAAAGAATTGGCTTTATGGATCATTGGTTTTCTCTATTGATTTCTTATTTAAATTTCATTGATTTCTGTTCTAACTTAAATCATTTTTTTAAATCCTCACCTGAGGACTTTTTTTTTTTCATTGCCTTTAGAGAGAGAGGGAGGGAGGGATGGGGAAAAAGGAGAGAGAGGAAGAGTGAGTGGGAGAGGTAGAGGTAGAGAGAGAAACTGATGTTCAAGAGAAACATTAATCAATTGCTTTCTCCTACATGCCCTAACCAGGGATCAGACTCACAGCCCAGGCTTGTGCCTCAACCAGAAATTTAGCCTTTAAACAACTGAGCCACACCAGGCAGGATCTGCTCTTTTATTATTGACTTCCTCTCTTTACTTTGGACTTAATTTGCTTTTTTTTCCTTCAGATTTTGTTTATTATTTCTAGAGAGAGGGGGTGGGAGAGAGGCAGAGAGGGAGAGAAACATCAATGTATATGGTTGCTTTTCACCTGCCTCCAGCTATGGACCTGGCTGGAGACCTGGCTTGTAACCTGGTTATGTGCCCTGGCTGGTGAATTGAACCAGTGACCTTTGGGTTAGCAGGCAGGCACCTTATCCACTGTGCCACCAGTTAGGGCTGCTCTTCTTTTTTAGTTTTCTAGGGTGGAAGCTTAGATTATTACCTTCAGATCTTTCTTCTTTTCCAATATATGCATATTTTAGTCACATCTCTTATAGCCTAACCAAAACAAAGGGTTTTATCTTCATGTTTGTTTCCTCTTTGCTATGCAGAGCCTCACATAGTTGTTTGGGGGGTAACATTCCTTCTGTCATAGCTGCAGCAGAATCTTTCCAGTTATCTGGGGAAGTTTGCTCTAGGTTTGACTGGGCTACTGAGTGATTTTAATCAACCATTGGCATTTATGGCACATGGCAGATGGGTCCACACTGATAGCCCTGTGGGTGGCAAGTTCTCTGAGTAGGAGCCAGACCTGGATTTCAGTTTATAGGGATGAAGTGAACTGACCTATTTTTTAAGGCAATAATTTTATGACTTACCTCTTTTGTTTTCACACGTGTTTATGTTAGACAGTTCATATACTCCCATAACACTGACCAATGGTCCTCAGCTTGGGTAGCCTATTGGAATTGTGGATATAGCATAAAACATTGGTGCTTGGATTTCACCTCAAATTCCTGATGGAGTTGGTCTGGGTGGGGGATTACCAAAGCTCCTCAGATGATTTTGACATGAACCCAGGTTGAGACTGCTATCTCAGACACTTTACGACATGTCATAAATCCTCCTTAATCTACCCCTTCTGCCCCAGACTTACATTAGTGTTAATAAAGAAGTGAAAATAAGAAGTCAGCATCAAGGCAACATGCTGACAATACTAGTCTCAAGTAGAGTTGGGTGCCCCCAGCTTTCAAGAAATGGGCTTGCCTGCCCATGTCACTCAGGTGGTCTTTCTGGGTCACAAATTCTAAGGAATGTCAGGAGGATTAAACAACCTCAATGGAAAGATGCCAGAAAGTCCTACAAAAAAGTTCTTTCTGAATGGGTCAATGACATTATATCTTTACTGAGGCTTAATTGCCAAGAGCCAGGCCTGGGAGGTCTCGTCCCCTCTGGTGCTTATGGAAATGGGTAGGGAGGGAGCCTGCCTCAGAATTGGATTCCAGGAGAGGAAGACATCCTAATTTCAAAGCATCTGCTATTGTCTTTGGGCACTTATTGGTAGAGCCCAGAGCAGATGCCTGGGTAAGGGCTTCTGATATGTATACCTGGAGCATGGGTTTGGGGTAGAAGTGAGATCTGGGGCTGAATGTCCAGACATCAATGTCCCATTGGTAAGATTATGGAGGAGGAGAGACAGGAGACCTTAGGAAAGGGGGACAGATTAAGAGCTTGGGAAAAGGAGACTCTTTGGACAACTAGGTCAATAGGAGAATAAACATGTCCTTGGAGTCCCTTAGGGGACTGGTTCCCACAGGGAGGGGTGGGCTCCCAAAAAATAGGGTAGGGAGAGAGAGAGAGTTTAGGGAACCCAGGCTTCTGAGGCTTACCATTAAGGTGATTGAAAGGCCTGGATGGTGAATAGGTAGAGCCAGGCACCTGCTCCTTCCTCCACCTCTAACTCCTTTCCAAAGAAGCAGGCCTCAGGGGGCTGTGTCCAGAGCATTCTGGGAGATTGCTCTTGGTTAGGTCTCATACTGCCCTCTTCAAGTGTGGTCTGTACCCTGGGTGTGCCAGCATGTGTGTGTGTATGTGTGTGTGTGTGTGTGTGTGTGAGGGGGGCTGGCCCTCAGTGAGCAGTGCAGGGCAGCTAGGCTTAGGTTTCTGTGATGGATCCTATGAGGTCAGGAGGAGAGCAAGAAAGAGAAGGCTGGCAGGGAGCAGGGGAGCTCACCCTGGTATTTGGTTGCCGAAAGTGGGGGAGGCTGTGGCTCAGTCCTGGAAGGGTAGACAGATGAGCAGACTGAATAGACTGGCCAACAACAGTGACCAGGGACTTTGCAGACACCATCTCTGAGAATGTGGGGTACTCCCAGGCTCCCAGAAAGTGACCCTCCAGTTCAGATGACCTGGTTGACACCAAACAAAATGTGTTCTTTTATTTTTACCTATGGTTTATACCTTCCCTCTGAATCTTTCACAGATCCGGACAAAGGACAGGATCTTTGATAGCATCAGCCACCTCATTAATCACCACCTGGAGAACAGCCTGCCCATCATCTCTGCTGGGAGTGAGCTCTGCCTCCAGCAGCCTGTGGAGCGGAACTCATGACCAGTCAGCAGCCTTGTCTTGACACCATCCATGGTCAGGAGAACCTGGTTCTTCCTGGTAGATGCATATCAGGCTATAGGAACTTGGGCAGCTGCCCACAGGCTGAGAGCCTTGTTCTGAAGTGCCGGGAGGGAAATGTTCATAAATTGCAGGTTTCATAAACTTCTGATTTCTCATGTGCATAGTAAATGTGTACATACCTATACATCCTGTACAAATGACCCCTCTATAGTTCTATTTTTTAAGACTAAGAAAGAGGTAAGACTAATGTTCTGTGCTGTATGTTTGTAATGAAAAAATGTTTGACTATAGTTGTTTGGGCAAAAGTTTAATTCAGCTGACCCATTCCACTGGGAAAGTCCACTGAGAGTTTTACCTGAAGTTTACCTCACAAGCACAAAATAGGGAGAAGCAAGCAGGAGAGTTAGTAATTGACATGGGGTTGTAATAGAATCAGACGAGATGCTACCCAGATAGGTCTAGGTCAGCATGCAAAGCAGTGTAATGTGCTGGTTCTGATGGTTGTCCCTTTGCCCCCAAGGTGCCTCCAGGACTGTCTGCATCACAGCTGTATGCATGAGTGTCCAGCACCAGAGGGCTCCTGTAGCTACACTAAGAAGCAGGCATTACATCAGCTGTTTTGATTCATGCTGAGCCCAGGAACGCTGCCTGCCATGACCTCAGTTGTCCAGGGTTTGCATTTTGCTGCCAAATATGGCATAAAATAAGTTTCACTAATGAAAATCTTGACTGGCAAATGCTCCTCTTGTTTTCGTCTGTGTAATAACAAAATGAGTAAGTGAGGATGGATGGTCAGGAAAACCTTGGTTTGTATGTCTTTCTGGTTGACTGGTTGATTCCAGGCTGCTTTGGTAGCTATTGGTAAAATTGTCCCTCACACTCTTATATTCAGTAGAAAAAATAGCATGTGTGTGAGCTGTGCCCAAGACAAGGCCCACATGTGCTCAGAGTTCTGTTGTGGAGATACTGGCATCAGCTGGTTGTTCCTCTGGGCCCATGCTTGCCTGAAGCTGGGCACTTGTAAGAATCAATTTGAAAATCTAGTTTTGGAATTATTGATGGGTGAAGCAACTGATTATCTCTACAACAGGTTTCCCACTTGCTCCATGTAAATGCATGTGCCCTACACAGTGATAAGTGTTGGCTCCTTCCTTCAAGATAAAACACTTACTTCCTGCTGGAACTTTTGGTGTTGGGAGGTTGACAGTGCTTATGATCTTTAAAGTGTACCTGGGACGAGATCACCATGTGACCAAACAGGTGTCTTTTAAAAGATAGAAGGGTTCACTTGTGTGCTGGCACCTTCTCACTGGTGCTGCCATGCTGGCCCCTGTCTTGGTGATATCCTAGAGTGTACCTGCTTCCTTGATTAGTGTGGCCAGAGATGCTCCCCACACACTTGGACTTGAATAAGTAATAACTTTGGTGCTTCAGGACTGAGGAGTTAAGAATAGATTTTAAAAATTCTGATGAGTACTTATTCTGCAAAGTTCCTAAGTATATGAACCTCATTTCTACTTTTGGAGATTTGTGGCCAGGATGGCAGGGTGGGATATAGCTGATGGAAAGGATGGGTCAGTGCAAGTCCAAAGCCTCATATGTACCCTTTTGTGGAGATTTTGCTCTTTGAGGGTCCAGTGAATTCACGGTGACAGTGGCTTCAATCTTCTAGAGTGTTACAGTGGATTGGATTTAATCTACACCATCCTGCTGCTTCATGGAATAGTTCTGGTTTCAGGTTCAGCGCAGATGCCCTGCTCCAATTTACCTAGAAGCATGGGGTCTGAATGGGGATGTTAAGCAGCAGCTGGCCCTGCCTACTGCTCTACGACAACACAGACTTTTGGGTAGTGGCAAGAATTGCCCTGTGCTCTTCTCCTGAAGGCCTGTGGATGTACATACACCTCTGACCTCCATGAGGAATCATGAGCCTTCTCTGTGTGTGGGGTGCACACATGTAAAAAACAGATAAAATAGCTCTTTATAGTCTTGCATACCCACTTGCAAGGCTGCAATGCTAGTGCAAGTAGGCAGCAAGAGTTACAAACCAGGAGCCTCTCAACACTTGTCCTGCTTTACGTTTCCTCTTGGGAACCTGCAGGTTGAGTGGCTCTCTGCTCATTGAGTATTTCTCTCTGAACAGCAATATATATGATGGTGTTTTTGCATGAGAATAAACTTAGAAAATTAAAAGTATTTGGGGATCAAATTTTGTTTCAATATGAACTTAAATTATGCATTTTAAAGCTCAGATTATAAGATTGCTTACAACGAACAGAGCTACTGGGGAGCAGATCTGAGACATGGCAGATGGCCATGGTTTTCCCTTCTTTGCTCCTTCCATTTGTAAAGCTCATTGGAGCTTGCATGAGTCAGCTCATCTCTTCCTTTAGGCATGGTGATGGGCATAACTGTGAACCTCACTCACAGATGGGGAAACTGAGGCTCTAACTTGCTTAAGGCCTTGCGATTGATGGAAAGCAGAGCTGTTCTGCTCATTCCCTGTTCCCTCAGCTCTGCTGAGCTTGGAGCTCAGGACTTGGAGGCAGCTTGGATGGGGCCTCCTCCCTGCCCAGAATGGGCCCTACTTCCAGTAGTTTCTCCAACTGTGCTTGTGTCTGGGCAGAAGCAGACAGAGCATCATTGGGCATGTATTCTAGGGCTCCTGATACCCAGAGCAGCCATGGAGGGCCACCCTGGGCCCATGGGACACCCTAGGCATGCTGCCTTTTTCATGGGCCCCCTAGCCACTCAACCCAGGCCTCTGTGTCTTCTGGGAGCACAAGGCAGGTTCAGCAGTGCTACAATGCCCCAGCTTGTAGAATGGCCTTGAAGCCCCCTAGCCACCTCCCCTCTCATATGCACCATCCTATAAATTACCTATGCTTCAAATGATGTTGTGGTCCTGTGGAAAGTCTTTTTTAAAGATTTTATTTATTATTATTTTTAAAGAGAGGGGAAGGGAGAGAGGCAGAGAGAGAGAGAGAGACATCAATAAATGGTTGCCTTTCACCTCCTTCCAGCTGCGGACCTGGCTGGAGACCTGGCTTGCAACTTGGTTATGTGCCCTGGCTGGGGAACAGAACCAGCAACCTTTGGGTTTGCAGGCCTGCACCTTTCCACTGAGCCACCAGCCAGGGCCCTCTGTGGAGAGTCTTAAACTCATTTCTGGTTTAAGTCACCATTGATGCTTCACTACCAAGAAGACCCTTAATGGCTCAATGGGCAGGCTGATAAACAGGTGTTGAGACAACTGCCATTCTATATTCTGTGCGTAAGTTACCACTTCTGGCCATTTTTAATTTAAGACGCCAAAGGACCGAGTTTCATCTGAGCACCAATTTTGTTAAAGGCTATCTTGATGTTGCACAGATGGACAAAGACCCAATTGGGACACATAGGGTGTTCTGAGGGTTTCCTGGTGGAGAAGGTTATGACCAATAATTTCCAATGAGGACAGAAAGTGACAAGCCATGTGTGGACAAAAGACTTGTAAAGGAAGGGCAGGCCTGGGGGAGGGACAGCACTTTGTGTGCCCCACCTTGAAAGTTTCCCAGGTTCAGGGTCATTATTGACACAAGCTTTCTGACTCTGTACCTGTCCTGGGGTCTGGATGAGGCCCAAGAATTTGCATTTCTAATACATTGTGAGTGACGCTGGTGAGCAGTCTACACTTATTTAGAGAACCATCATCATATGTAAATTGCCAGCCCTTATAACCTGTTATTGATGGATCCCCTCCTCTATGATTATTCAGGGTTGGGTAAAAAGTAGGTCTACAGTTGTGAGTTTGGAAAATAATACAATAATTAAGTGATAATACAAAAAAACGTTTTTGCATACTCGCAACTCCAAACCTACTTTTTGTCCCACCCTGTTTTCATGCTACTTCATGTCATAGATCCAAAGGTTCATGCTGTGAGTGTAAAAGTGCAAGATTAACAATTAGCATTTATAACTCAATGCAATCATTGCTGAAAGATAGAATACCATCAGCCAGCCACAATTTATTTATAATAGGGTTTATACATATTCATGTTTGCAAGCAACATCATAAATAGTTTTAAAACAGGCACATTTTATAGCAGTCAGAAAAATTGCAACTTCACATAAGGATCTTTGAATGTCAGTCACATATGTGCATGTACACATACATCTACCTGCATGGGTTACCATGGATGAGCATCTCTGTCTGTATGTGTGTACATATGTACATGTACCTGCATTGACTGATGGGTGTGTATCTGTCTGTGTGCACATGAAGGCTGGCTGTGCAATGTGCACCTTGAGACTCGCCCCTGGGTTTTGATATTTTGACTAACAAGGACAACTAGAAAATTAAATAATGTTAAGAGTTTGGGGACTGACATGTCCTGGTATCCACAGACATCTGGAGGGGGTCCTGGGTGTGGCAGAAAAAAGGAGGGCCAAGGGGGTTCACTGTAGGAAATGAGAGGAACATGAAGGAAAAAAGGCCAGTGGGGAAGATGAGGAAGAGAGGACCAGAGGGTGGGGAATAAGATAACTATAAGGGGTCGTGCAACCAAATCCAGACTAACAACCTGTATCCATCGGGCAGCATGCAGTGTCTGTGGGAGGTCAGTGTGGAAGGACAAGCATGGTCAGGTGTGACAAAGGCTGTCCCAATCATTACATACTGTGGGGGACAGGAGGTAGCTGTGTATTTGGCACCACTTCTCAGAGTTTCTAACCAGTCTGCCCTTGGTCTTGTTTATACTCTAGTTCACATGTGGTAGGCACTGTGGGGTTCCTAGGATGGGAACTGAGTGATGGGGGATCTGTCTGCCTGCAAATATAGTCCAGTAGGAAGTAAACATGCACAGAGGTGGTGTGACAAGCCTGATGGTGTTGTGGCCAAGCCCAATGGGACTGTGGAGACCAGAGCTTCTGAGTACATCTGGGGAGTTTGAAGGCTTTGCAAACTCAAGGGCAGGTGAAACCAGAGCATTAGTGCAGGAAGACAAGGCACTGGAGGCCCAGAAAGAGGTAGGACCCTCTCACCCAGGCATAATGGCTGGTGTTAGCAGGGGTGCTGGAGATGGAGGTGAGGCTGCTTCTGTCACTTTTCTCTTCCTTCCTGTGTTCACGGGGCTCCAAATAAATGAATCCCTTAGGTTCCCAAAAATCACAGTGCTCCCTCCCAGGGGCTAGATGATCTGTTCTCATGTGGGAAATGTAAACTCAAAGTTTAAGTTTCCATCATATTGTGTCACCTTGAAATGCTATTGGTAGAAAAATTTGCACATGGGAGTACATGCTGTGGTCTTAAGGTTTGAGGTGATTCATTCACACTCAGCTGGGACATGTCACCATCACCAGAGGTTCTAACCACTGAATCAAGTGGCTTAACAAAGCAAAAATTAATGGGAAGATCCATCCTTAACATTGAATTACCTGGTAACAACTATGTGTTGATTGCAAATGGAATGTTCTCTGTTCGTTTGACATTTGAATATACTGTTCTAGAATAAATATTGTTAAATTAAGTATGTGAATGTTTGTATTCAGATTTAAATAAGAACTAAACATTTGATCTTCCTATCCACGGATTAGGAGAGAACTCCACATAAATTTAGTGTGTAATAAGATATTTATTACTTTTTAAAAAAGCATTTGGATGACAAATTATACATAATGATAAATATTATTTAAAAACATTGTGTTTGGTTTTCCATTAACTTTTGTGAAACAAAAAAGAATTACTCTATAAAGTTTTCTGTCTGGATTTATTGCCAATTCACTACTTTCTACTTGGATATTGTAACAGAATGGGCCTTTGGAAATCCCTGAGGAGTAGAAATGCAAAACTGATTTCAAGTTTTCTAATCTCTGCTTTCTGAAAAATAGTAATACTGAAGTTGTTTGGCTGATATTTGGGAGATTTGGCAATACAAGAGGGAAGAAAATTGGCCTAAATTTTCTCCCCTTCAGAGAACTCCCTTTACTCCTTCGGGAAATGTTGTGATTTCCGGTTGCAATCCCTTGATGGTGCACTTGGCACAGCCCTGTACTTCTGAGGTAGCCAAGTGCAGGGGCTGCTTGGCAACTTCAGCTGTCATCATGGTGGCCCACGAGGGAGGTTGTCACCAGGTAGGCAATGCTGCACTTATCATTGGTTATCAGAAAATGTGCCTTCATTTTCACAATAGTGTTGTGTGCGTTTCTGACTATGTAGCAAACCCTTTGATATCTGACTTAGATACTAAAACATTGGGTTGAGGTTTTGCACTCCTAGAAACAATTTAAAAGCATGGACTTGGTAACTTAATTAGAAGTTTTCTATAAAATACACCTTGTTACATTTCTGTGAAAAGCTCTTTGTCAGTGCAGTATAGCCATGGGTCAAAAGTTGAGATAACAGCTGTTTTCTATATTGTCCATTGTTTAAATGACTGTCATTGTAACTCTCTGGGCAATAAAGAATATCATGGAAAGTCTCTCATGTGGATGGTGGATTTTGTATGCCTCAACAGAAAAGAAGGGAGTTTCAAACCTTTGCACAGAAAGCAGATACTTTCAGAGATTCTCCAGGAGACTTCTTAATTGGCCAAAGCCTCTCCACAGCCAAAGGTGTGGATAGGAAGTGGCAGGTGGGCAGAAGTGTTATATTCACTGACAGGCCTTCTGCAGAATCAGAGATAACAGAAGACTTGATCCTTGGTTAAGTTGGGGAGATTCATTCATGACTGTCACCACCATCCTAGTTATGCCAAATGCTGGCCTCTTTCTCTGTAGAACACAGGGCCACCTACACACACACACACACACACACACACACACACACACATACACACACACTCTAAAACTTATCATTTATAAAGGAAAAAGCTGGGGAAAAGGCCAGTTCTGACTTCTCTCCTTTTGAAAATGGAGCAGAACCAAATATCCCTTCTCCAGGCCCTACTGTTACTGCCATGGCTCTCACCATCTTCTCCCGGTCCAAGAGCACTCTACTGACCTTCTTCAAACAGGCTGACCTATCAAAAGTGGTGGAATAAGCCCACTGAACACAAGATACACCAATGAATGGGAGAATAGGGTGGAAAGGCTGTCTGGATTCTGGGAGTGGTTTAATTCCTGAAAAGACACTGGTACCAGGTGAGACACCAAATGGGCACCTTGCACACCTCCAGGGGTAGTCCTGGTGCACACAGCACTCCCAACAATGGTTTATAAAAAAGCTTTTGGTTTTATTTTTTAACAAACATACATGGTACATAATAATGGTTACTAACTGAATGAAGTCTAATGGGCAGATTCTCTGTGGCTTTTAAACACTTGACTTCTAATATTTCCAGCTAGTTAGTTAAGAGTACACACATTGGTGTTGGTTATTTTTTGCACATATCAAATGAACACAATTATTTCTTTGGAGTATTTTTCATTCAGGTTGCTTAAAAGTTTTGTGTTATTTCAAGGGGAAGTTGTGGCTATTATGACAAGAGTTATTAATATTAGCACCAGAGATCTGGGGCCCCAAAAGTAACTCAGAACCAAGACAGAAAGTTCCAGTCATGTTGTGACCTAAGTGAAATGTAATGCCCATCATTTTGGCTCTCATGCATTTTTCTTTAAAAAAAAAAAAAAAAAAACTTTGAAATTTTAGAGAGAGGAAGGAGGAGGGAGGGAGAAAGAGAGGGCGAGAAACATCACTTAGTTGTCTTCTGCCTTCTGCAAGCATCCCTACAGGAGCAGAGCACAGAGCCTGCAACCCAGCATGTGCCCTGATCAAGAGTCAAACCGTGGACCTTTTGATTTGCAGCATGACACCCAACCCACTGAGCCACACTGGCCAAGGCAATGAATTTTTTCTTAACCCAGTACCTTAACGCTTAACTTTTCTAGAAATGCCCTGGGTTTTCTTAAGTTATTTGGTAAGAAAATAAGCTTCCTTTCAGTGACATAAAGAAGGTAACAAAAAAATGATACTTATAAGCACCTCCTTACAAATAGTACTTATCACATCACTACTAAAAATGAGGAAAGTCTTTGGTCAGTATATGAAGATCCCCTAGGATTCACAGGAATATCTAAATAAGAGGAATTTGCATCAGATAAAACAGGAGTCAATTTCTCTTCAAAAAAGTTAATGTGTTAAGGCTAGTCTCTTAGTATGTACTCAGGCAATATCCTTACTGAAGCTAAAAACATCAGGGGGTTCTCATGTGAGGTTCCCCAAGTAAGAATCATTTTGATGGTTGTTTGTTTTGCTTTTGTTTGTTTTTTTTTTTTTTTACAAAGAACTCAACGTGTCTACTGTATGCTTACAAGAGCTCTACAGATGTGTGCTTCTTTTCATCAGTTTCTTCCCCAGAATCACTGGAGAAGAGCATGCGCAAAAATGCCTTCAGGCAATCTCTTTATAAGGGATACAGGTTCAACCTATGTTGAAAGTTAAGAACACAACATACATATCTTTGAAAAATGCCACCGATCATGTTTTTTCTCCTGACAAGTAAACTCAAATAGTGACTGTCGGGGTCAGCTTTCCCGAAGTAAATCGTGAGACTACTGCCAGCCCAGCTCTCCAGCTGTGATGACATGGGGGTTCCTGACTCAGTGCTTTTCTGATACAGAGTTAAACTTAACACAGGATTAAATTCTGTCTTGTAAACCTGTCATAATTTAATAGAAAATTCCCAAACAGATGGCTACGTCTGGCAACCTGGAAAGATGATACAGATCAGAAGCCTGTTCTTGCTTCTGTCTCAGCTGGTGGTCAGGTCAGAACACGCTTGTGTTACCTATTAACTGCACTGAGTACTGTAGCTTCTGCATGTGCCCAGAGCAGACATGTGACACACCAGTGCTACACAGCCTACAGATGACACACAGCATTTGTTCTGGGAACAATGTAGTATGGTTACCCAAACATTGTTCTGATGTCCTGGGATCACACTGTACACCTTACGGCCCATGACCTCTCCTTTCCAGGAACACTGGGGAGCAGCTGATGGGAGTCAGGGGAAGGTGGGGATGACATCAACAACTTGGTACATTTGGAAGGCTTTGGAGCCTGAAACAGACAAGGAATGCTGTTCTACATTGAAATGGGTTGGCAAGTCCTTGAGTCCTAGCCTTAAGAGACAGGCACAGATTTCCTGAATCTCAACTCTAGTGAAGCCCTGGAGAGACATGTAATTAAGTAGGCATGTGGCTGTAAGGCTGGTTGCCGCTTCTCCTGTGGAGATGTAAAGATCTCCACTCCTTAAGACTGGGCCTCACTTGCAGATGATCCCGTTCTTCAGGGTTTTGTTTCTGTCTGTTATGCAGGGTGAGGTGACCATTTGGGGAATGTCTTCCTTACTTTTTGGGAAGGGGCTGCTGTTGTTGCTGCCACTGGACTTGCTTTTGCTTGGATCGAGAGCAAGCTGGATGGGCGAGGAGCGGGTGCCCTGGGCCCTGACCAGGCAGTTACAGACCAGCCGGAAAAAGGCACGCCGCATCTCCTTGCTGGCCAGTGTGTAGATGACAGGGTTCATGGCAGAATTGAGCACTGCCAGCACAATGAACCACTTGTCCTTGAACAGGACAGTACACTCCTTCACTTTGCAGGCCACATCAATGAGGAACAGGATGAAGAGTGGGGACCAGCAGGCAATGAACACACTCACCACAATCACCACAGTTCGTAGCAGGGCCATGGACGACCTCTCTGAGTTGTTGGGGCTGGCCACCCTGCGGCTACTGGATTTCACCAGGCAGTAGATGCGAGCATACAGAATCACAATGGCCACCAGGATTGTGGTAAAGATGCTAATGCAGAAGGCAATGTAGCTCTTGGAATAGAGGGGCAGGATGGTGGAGCAGTCAGGGAGGTTGTTCAGGCAGTTCCAGCCAAGGATGGGCAAGGCACCCAGTGAGAATGCAATGAGCCAGCACATCCCGATCAGAAGGAAAACTCGATGCTTCTTATTGGCATCATATGGCCTCATTTTGATCATGGTCAAGTGCCGCTCGATGGCGATAGCCAGTAAGCTGCAGGTGGATGCCCCGAGGGCCACAAACATGCTGCCTTCCCTCAGAAACCAGACCGTGGGAGACAGACTCAGTGTCTTCTTGCCTGACATCAGAATGTTGACCTTGTAGGCAATGCCAGCCAGCAGATCACAGAGAGCCAAGTTGCCAATGAAAAAATACATGCGGTTGTGAAATTTATTGTTTCTCCAGATGGCAATCAGAACCATCAGGTTCTCCAGGATGATGAAGCTGCAGATGACCAGGAACAGCACAGTGGTGAGGGTGCTGCCCTCGGGGGTGTCCTTTAGCCGGCCAGCCAGTTTGCCCACGTAGTTGTAATGCTTGTGCAGGGTCTCATTCCAAAGGAAGGGCCTGGAGCTCGGTGGGAGGATTCTGGCCATCACT
The DNA here is from genome assembly GCA_004026585.1 of Noctilio leporinus. NCBI lineage: Eukaryota > Metazoa > Chordata > Mammalia > Chiroptera > Noctilionidae > Noctilio > Noctilio leporinus. The sequence goes on from PVIW01009357.1 coordinate 33,022, forward strand.
TGAAATTCACAGATGGTCAGCTCCAAGTCCACAAGAGGGCGCCTTGGGACCATCCATTTCTAACAAAGACCAGCTCAGGCTTCTGCAGTGATCCTGGCCAGACCCCTACTGGTGTGTTGAGACCTGGCTCCTGCAAAAAGGCAAAAAAGGAGGGGTCCAGTGGTAAGCTCACATCACCTAAGGGTAGGGGTGGCAGCAAAGCTGGGGAAAGATACCAAAAATGCTGAAGCACTTGGACAACTGGTCCTTACTGGGTCACAGAGGGCCTCTCAACAAAGGCCAAATTTGTAAGTGATTGAGGAGGACCTGGGAAGTTGTTTGGTATTTGCAATTGCTAGGAAGGAAATGTCCATTAATGCTCACTTACTACATGGGAGCTGACAAACTATCATTCTCAGTTACCAGGAGAAACTGAGGAATATCTCAGGCTAAAAAAATAAGATGGACTCCAGAAGGCTTCCACCGGATTTCTGAGAGCTCTCTGGTGAGTCTTAGAGTGACATCACAGGCCACACCCACACTTCCCAGACTGCCTCCCCTGGAACCAACCAGGGCCAAGGACAGAAATCAGACACAGATGGCCTACAGTCCTGTGGGGCAGAGAACCCCAACACGGGACCACCCTGCCACCTAAGAAAGGACAGCATAAGGACACAAAGCATCCCCCTATTCCCACCCCATTCACCACAGCAGTTCACCAGTGAGCCGCTGAGCATGGAGCTGGTGATGAAGGAATACAAAAGTGGAATTAACTTCCACAGAGGTTAAAGAAAGAAAGAGAAAGCAAGGACAGGCATGTGGACTTAGAGTTTAGCTTAAAATTCAAAGCCCTGAATATTAGCTGTAACTTTCTAACCCCCTAAATGAACTCAGTGCATGTGAGCCAAAAGAAACAACAAACTTGGAACCACTTGGAAGACAGTAAAGGTGGTAAACCAGGGAGCCAGGCCCTGGATGGTCCTGAATTTTAACCCTTCCCCCACCAGACTCTAGATACTCCCCACCCCTCCTATGGCCTCTTATGAGGTCCAGGGTGAAGCGGACCCTATTAAAATAGAAAGGGCTTTCAATAGACTCAGTAACTTTAAGTTTAAATTATTTGAGTACATAAATGTCTAACAAAGATCAAATGAGGTTAATTGGGTATACAGTGAAATTATTTTCCCCTATACTTTTAAACATTTACTTCACAACCCTAAATTTTGATCAGGGGCAAATGGATTATTTGCCAGTGATTTGGGGCTCTATATTTTGGGGTGTGATAGGATCTGAAGGCCTTATTTACCCATTGAGCTCATCCCCAGGTATGAGTTGAGGCCCAGACAAGTCTCGGTCTCGGAGCACCCAGGGATCAGCTGCTCTGCAGGGGAAAAGCAGAGGAGGCTCCAGCCATGGTCCCCTGCCCACAGGACCTTCCAGGTAACTGCTTTCCTGGCCCAGTTGGGTGCTGATCCCAGGGCTCTGTGGATGCTGTCAAGTCCTCCCCTCCATTTATTAGTTCTGGGCAACCTGGCTGTCTGAGATTGGATAGAGGGGATCCCATTGCTTCCTTGTGAGGATTTATTTTAGTGTCTAGGAGCTTCAATGTCCACTTGTTCTAGAAACTCTGTGGCCCCTGGCTGAACTGATGCCTATACTGCACCTGGAACTGCTCTGAACCTTTCTCTGGCCCCTCCGTGATAGCTATCTAAGGCCACGGAGGACTTGGAGGTCAGCTTGAATGCCAAGGGTTGCAGAAAACTCTTCTAGATCCAAAGGGAATAGCAGTCGGGTTCTGAGGCTGGACTAGCTGTGAAGGACTGGTGGAGGTACCTGCTGAGTATCCTCCATTGCTAATCAGCACTGGGGCTGTTTCCCCTGACTGTGGCCCACCAAGCTCAGAGGCACCTTATGGGCAGAAGGTAAGGCCACTCTGGTACCCCTAAGCCTGGAACTTTTGCACCCCCAACTTGGACTGAGGCCCATCGAGTACCAGAGGTGACGGTGATAGGTCACCTCAGTGGACAGCTTTCCCACTAGAACTCTTCTATTTTTGTCCTTCCTTTTACTTAAGTCTTGCCAGACCTTCAAGCCTGAGTTGAATTCTACCTGCTTGTGACATTTTTCTGGAATCAGAAAAATACCTTGGCTATTTTTCTCTGAGACCAAATACCTCTTTTTAATAACAAACTGCAAGCTGTGTTCTTCAAAGTAGAAATAATAGCACTGGCATCTCTGAGCCCTTTGCCTGAATACTTGTCTTCACATGGACATCGTGATGCTCGCGTTTCTTCCAATACCTGGTGTATGCCAATAAATGTGTGTGCCTTTATTACTGCTTCCCTTTTCACTCTTTATTGGTGAGCAGGGAATGAGGAATCCACACCCCACCTTGTTGGACACCATGCTCAGAAGGAGAACTCAGCCCCAAGAGCACAACCATGAGTGCTTAACATTGCCCACACAGAAGGTGCCACCAACAACACCATAAGTGGAAAAGGCCCAGCACAATGGCAGGGAAGAAACACAGGTTCTGCTTCTCAGTCATAAAGAAGCAGCATCCCGAGAGCAGCTCCTTCCCCCAGGCTGGTCTGAGGGCCCTCCATGCACCCCCTACACCAGGACACTTGCTGCCATGTCCAGGTGGCCACCCTGCTGTCTACAATACCTTCTCCAGTTATGCCTCAAAATGTCTCTTGAATATTTCCTCCCTCATCAGGAGTTTTCATCCCAGGAACTGAAAACGGCATGTAAGTAGTTAACACAATGCATGATGATAACTGATTTAGCACCAGGGCAGTCTGAATGATAATAATGAGTGGTGTAAATTGTATATGATTTCCCACTCATGGGGAAGAAGAGGCTATAGGCATTTGCATTAGAAAAAATTTTGAACCATGGTACATCTTAAGCTTGTGTTCGGTGTCTCAGTTTTCCCATGATAATTCCATGCCATTTTAGGTACCTCATGGCTCCCTCTGGACATCTGAGACCCCTTTGATTATGCCACAAAGCACAGACAGAAGGGACCTGAATCCCTTTAAACCTGCTGGATCTGGACATCTCCAGGAGTAAAAAGCAGAGGGCAAACAGACCAATGGCTCTGCAGACTGATATCTTTTTCTTTCCCCGCTGCGTATGTAGAGTTCTGATGAAATTGAGCAGAGTGAAGAAAAAAAAAACTAAGCAAACAATAAAAACTAATTACAAGCAGTAAAATAAGCACAATAAAGCAGTATAAGGTGTGCCAGAGACCACTCAAAGCCATGAATTCTGAGGGTGAACATATTTTCCCATTAATGCTTGATTTATCATTTTCCTTAATTAAATATGCTCAAGGAGCATATTTTTTTCAGAACATTTTTTGTTAAATGTGATTCTTCAAAATTGGCAAAATTGGAAGATACCCAGTTGTCTTTGGAATTTAAAAGCACATTTTCTTTGGGTTATCAACATTAGAGAGTACACCCATCCTGAGAGTCAAGTACTGGCTAAGGGCCAGACTGATTTTACATGTATCTGAACATCGCTGTGCCTGGTCATAGCATCTTACAGGAGGCCAGCTATCTCATCCCACAGAGCCAGGTTTCAACCTAACACCCGCTATGCTGGCCCCTCAGTTACCCTTAAGCCCCTTCTCATCAGTGCCCACTCCCAAATGGGACCAGTCTCTGGGCTTCTCATCTCATAGGTAGCCTGTTGCTGACCTCCACAGGAAAGGAGCCCTACAATGTACAGTTGTGCCTGGGTCTTCCTCTGGAGCTTTTGCTCCTGCCAGTCACACATATAGGTGCTGATTGGATGGATGCATGGTTTACTGCTTGTGGACATGGGGTAGTTTTTCTCTGTTCTGGATGCTCAAGTCCTTGTGAAAGCATATGCCAGTGTGTCCACAACATCCCCTATTTGCAAGCCTGGTGTGCTGGTACCTAATTTGGGCTCTGTCTGATACAGGGGGTCCCTTGTAGAGGCTTACTGGGGTTGGCCAGTGTTCTGCAAATTAGTGTTTGTGTGGAGCATGAGAAGTGCCCCCAATGGGCAAGATTTACCTATTTCAAATGCTCACATTTTGTTTTATTTTAGAAGATTAGTATCTGGGGCTGGCAGTGTACAAGTCTGATCACTGCCTAAACTGCACCTGAACACTTAAAAATCCAGTGCTGAGAAATGTATGCTGGTTAGTCTCATAATAGATACATGGGCTTATTGGCAGAGGTCTTTCAACAAATTCAGATTCTGACAGTACTGTGCCCTGGAGCAGGCTTGGCTTATGTCCATCCATAGAGCCTGGGCCCCCTCAGACCACTCCCTTCCCTGCATCTCACCTGAAGGAAGTATACCACCTGCACCTGAGCTTTCCTTAGATCTACTCAATTGAGATGGTTCCCAAGGGTTCTCACTTCATCTTCACAAGCTGTGTCCTTTCAGTCCACCGCCGGGCATTTCAACACCAACCCTTTTTCTTTTTACAGAGAAAGAATAAAATGGCTTCTAGAAGGTGGTTCCAAAGTGTATCACCCCAGGTTAGACCTTGTCAAGCTAGGGTGCTCTCCTTCCCTCCCTCCATTCCAAAGAGTCACATCCACAGAGAGGGAAGGGGAGAAGGGGAGAGCAGAGGACTGTTGATGGATTCCAGATGTGCTTTCTATACTAGCAATTCACTTTCTCTACACATGTCAATTTGAAAAATAAACTATAAGAAGAAGAAAAAGAAAAAAGGTAAAGGAAAAATTTCCACAAGTCTGGGGTCTCTCATGGGGAAAAAGAAAAGCACAATAAGATAGTGAGAAATTTCTCCTGGTCTAATGCTGGATGCAGTATTTTTAAAAGGCATTTTCCCCAAGGGGAAATCAATTAGTTCATCCTCCAAAATGAATTAAAACATAAGTATTTGCCAATTTCTTGGAAAGCATGATTTTTTTTTTCCTTCAAAAAGAAATAATGACCCTGGCTGGTGGCACAGTGGATTAGGCACCAGCCTGCAAACCCAAAGGTCATGGTTCAATTCCTAGCCTGGGCACATAACCAGGTTGCAAGCCAGGTCTCCAGCCAGGTCTGTAGCTGGAGGCAGGTGAAAGGCAACCATACATTGATGTTTCTCTCCCTTTCAGCCTCCTTCCCTTCCCTTCTCTCTAAAAATAATAAATAAAATCTTTTTAAAAATTAAAAAAAAAAGAATGAGTTGGCTATTTCATGGCCCCAGCAAAATTCCTTTTCTAGTGAGTACTTTTCCTCACTCTGGGTTTCTTAGGTGACCCCTGTCTACTTTCAGAGAGAGTTCCCAGCAAGAGGCTTCACACACAGTGTGCCCTACTTGCTTGCACTTTGCTCTAGGCCAGTAATGAAGCTTCCGGTGAGAAAACCGCTGCTATACATGAACTAGGTGAGAATCTCATGTTTGAGTGCTCATTCCCCTGGGCATCCAAGTTTTTCCATAGGAAGGAAACTTCTTTTGAGGCAAGAGGTCTTAACTTTTGGCTTCTCAGCCAAGCATTTCAACCTTTCCCTTCTCTACTTGTCCTAAGTAAGGGCATAGGACTGAATTCCTACCAAGATTGTCATAGGACCAATGAGGGTATGTGGAACTGAGCTCCTTAAGGCAACAAAAGCCATATACAAATAAGAGGTGTTCTGCCCTAGAAGTCCTAAAATTGGGGCCCCTCCCATCCTTTCCCAAAGCAGTGCCCTTACTTGGAGACAGGGTGTGTACACCACACATTGTACCTTGCAGGGGCCACATGCAGTCCCACATCTGCCTTCTGAATGTACACAGGAGGAAACTGAGGCTCGTAGTGGGAGGGTCACTATCCTTAGAGGCACAGCTTGGAAGAGGCAAAATTGGGTTGGATGTCTGTGCCTAGTAGAGCACATTAATGATAAGCTTTTTTGGAGGTGACCACCTTGCCACACGTATTTCACTTTGATGGTGACAAGAGCATCCCCAATATCTTTTCAAGCCAAATCACCTCTTGCTACTATGATAGCAAGATCCTGGAATGGGGGCCTTACTGAAGTATGTGGAAAACTCTGTTTCCAAGGAAATGGAGTATTATCATTGAGGCCAAAATGCCTCATCAGTGGACGGGACTCCCACTCCAGTTCACAGTGCCGATGGGATGCCAGGGCCACCCACTGAGTGGCACATTCTCCACCAAGTAATCTTGGCACTGATTTGATATGACAGGGTCTGTTTTCTGGGCTCTCAGAGACACAGCTTCAATTCCTCAAAACAAAATAATATCAAAACAGAACAAAAGAGGTGACTTTATATCCAGTAGCTGTAACCATAACTGAAAGAAATCTATTATTAATTGACACTAGATAGGATTCCACTCAGTATTATCATATTATCTCCAAAATATCTTAAGGCAATTATTTACTTCAACAGAAAAATATATGGCAAAGGAATAATGTAAAATAACTCCAAAACTGATAAAAGAATTATGATGCCAAATATGGAGAAATGGGCTTTTGCAGGCCACAGCACTATGGTTAGGTTCTGGCTCACACAGCAAACTGCCTGAGGAGCCTACCATTGGCGTCAGCACTCAAGTCTTAGTCCTCAATCCTGGCAGACAAAATGGGTTCTACAAGACGGCAACCTCAAATTTTCAAGATTATGACATGCTTAAATTCCCATTTTCTTGTAATAAAAATATATGCACACACTGTAGATACTGAATCATCTTTCGGAGATAGAAGAAATATCATAAAATCAAAAGCTTGTCATACTTTCCAAAGAAAGAAACATCAGTTCCTGCATTGTGAGAAATAGAGCTGTTAGGCAATACATAATGCTCCTTCCATAGGAAAACATGAGTTCCTGCTATCCGCTTAAGTTTAGGAAAGTCATGCACTTAAGGAATTTCACAAACACTAAGAGGAAGATGGTATTTTCAAAGATGAAAACTGGATAAGAAATCATTGGGTCTGTCTTAGGGGGTCTCTTAAGGGCTAACTTCGCATTTTAGAGCTTCCAGATCAGGTGACAAAAGCCACTGGATAAGCAGGCCCAGGGTAAGCATGTGCTAACTAAGAAAACCCAATGTGTGCTCCCTATGACAACAAAAATTATTCATACTGGCATCGAGCTCTGCATCAATTAAGTGAGAAATCATACAGCTCCAGGGACTTCCACAACTGTTTGAGTATCACAAACACACACACACCATCACCATCACCACTACCATCATCACCACCATTACCATCACCACCTTCTATGCCAGCACCAGCCTCAGGCATGGCCATCCTTGTTAGTCACAGATCCACAGAACATAACCCTGCCCTTGCACTTTGTAGGAATTACATTTTTCTTAATCATGCCTGCAAGATTTTTATCAGTGAAGTAAAGAATGCTTTAGAGATAAAGTATGAACATGTGATTAGATATAATATCTGTAACCTCTGATATCCAGAAATTCCCGATTCTGGAAGTACTCAGAGCTCAGCTGGGAAGGGCACTATGCATCGGGTGGCCTTTCCACTTTTGAAATAAATTGTCTAAAAGGGCTTTCTGTTTGTGCTACTGTTCTTCCTTTATCCTCAAAACAAATTGTGTTCTCCTGAAAAATTCTAACAAGAAGTCCCTCTTTTACATCTAAAGATAAAAACACCTCAAAGAAATATGTCGTTGGGAATGTTCAATGCCAGAAAGAGATAGAAAGAGGGAGACACAGAAAGAGGGCGAGAGAAAGACTTTTTGGAGGCTGGCGGTAAAACTGGCAAAGTTAGACATGCTCCCGCATCTGCTGCCACAGAAGAACTTGCTGGGCCCCTTCTCCTGGCTTTACCTCAGTTATGAATGCAGCACACTGATTTTCCGAGGGAGCCTCATTACTGCATCAGGACTTGACCTTCCAGCCCCAACTCTGACAGCCCTGATTGCCTTGTTTGAGAAATAAAAAGGAAAATGAAATTTTGTGCTGAATATAACTTTAAGAAATTATTTGATCAGGATAATGATCACAGAGAGTCCAGAGTCTCCAGGTCCTCCTTCTGGGAGGGCACCTAACTTTTTAATTGTCCAAGGTAAATGGACAGATGGAATTTCTCTAAGAAAAGCCACTTCTCTTTCATTCAATTTATGAGAAGCAGCTAAGTTTAAAGGGAAGCAACCCTTCTTCTTCCCCCTCCCCCTCTCCCTCTCAATACTCCGTGGCTTGGTCTCCCAAATGGATAGTTTGGGGGAGGGGGTGCTGCTGTTGTGGGCTCACCGCCTAGGACACTGTCTCGCCAGGGATTGGCTGGAATTTTGTGACAAAATTGGGCCCATCTCCCAACCACTTCAGAGTCCATTACCCCGGCTAGCCCTGCTGGCTCACCTCTGTCTGGAAAGGGCACTTGGGCTACCGGCATCCTGGAGCTGGTTCCTCCGCTCACTTGCAAGCTGGGCTGGGACACCGAGGATAGTCTTGGATCTCAGAGAGTTGTACCCGGGCCTGGAGGTCTCGCCTGCGCTTGTCCTGCCACCACATTCAGCTCTGGGTCCTTGTCGCGTGTGCCGGAGACTAGCTCCCTCAGCTTCTGTCCACGCAACTAGGGCTCAAACTTTTTCAGTGTCCCGGGGGGCGGGCCCCAGCTCCACATCCCCGCCTCCAGTCACCACCTCCCCGCCTCCACCTCCCCGCCTCCACCTCCCCGCCTCCACCTCCATCTCCCCTTCCGGAGCCTCCAACCTCTCCATTCCCTTCTCCTCATCTTCCCACCCCGACACCCGTTCTTCCCAGCATCAGTTCACTGTCTCTCACCCTATCCGTCCCCAACCCTATACCCCTTCATCCAGCCTTAAGCCTCCCACTACTATCTCCCTGCCACCCTAGACCCGAGTTCCCCACTTCTCTGCCCCCCGCCCCCGCTTCCCTGGGGTCAGCTTGCCTTCTGCCCAGACCCATATCGACCTCCAGACCTTGCGCCTGTCAAGCAAGTGCCAGGCACCGTTCCTGGGACCCTCAAACTCCAGGGGACAGGTTGGAACGGAGTCTGGGGCTGGGCTTGGGCTGGCTGCGCTGACAGCGAGTTTGGTTCTATTATTACTATTACGATCGTTATTATCATTGCGATCAAGATCATTAGATCATTTCCGTTTTGAAGCTGACTGACCTGGGTGTGTAAGGTAGTGCCTGGAAGATGGGCCTAGTGCTTGCTCGCTCTGTACCTCCCCCTAGAAGCCCCAGGTGCAAAGGCCAGCTCCTCCGGCCTGCGTGCTCTGACCGCAGACCCCACACTGGACCCTAAAGCCGCCAAACCCGAAAAATTGCGGTGGGAGATCTCAGAGGCCCTTCTGCCCTATGCAAGAATTTCATCTCTTGTGATTAAGTAAGATGCTCCTTGAGAAGCACTTCTGAAAGAAGAATCCTCTACTTGAAACAGACTGTGAAGGCCCTGGAGTGAGTAAGCACATCAGTCTACCCTAGAACGCAACCCTGGTGGCTGCAGGCTGGGTTGGGTTGGGGTGGGGCAGGGAAGAAGAGAGGCCAGAGGAAGGAACCAGGGGGCCCGTTATCCAAGGCAAACCTGTACATTCCTGAGCAGACAAGATTGGAGCCATAGAGTGATGCGGGGAATCTTGGGGAAGGATCTTCCTCAGATACCTGCCCTTCATGTGCCCCCTTACCTCCAGAGGAGCCCAGTAGCAACTTTTCCACAGAGCTGGAAGCAGGTTCTTATTTGGGGTGGGTCTGAGCCCTGATGGGCACCTACCTTATAATGGCAACAAGTTCAGGCCGTTGGCACTTCTGCTGGCATTCTCTGTTGCCCTGGGAACATTGGGCTAGAGGGCGGGAGTGGGCAGAGCTCTGGCCTGTCCTTGGGGCTCAGTTAAAGGCGGCTTGCTGTCTGTCCTTGTCCTTAATCTAATCTGCCTGTGCTGCTGTGAGCACCCTCAGTCTCTGCCCTTCCTGACTCACAGTGTCTTGTACAATCTCCGAGAAGCCAATTTTGTCCCAAATTGCAGGTGGAACCAAAATGTGTCTCTATTTTCCACTTCCATGGAGAAGGAGAGGAGGAATTGTGCTTCTTGGGCCACTTGCCATCACCAGGGCAACAAAATGGTGTACTAGTCACTGTGCCTGCAGACTCCAGAAGCCCTAAAAAATACTGGGACTTCTTACTAAAGGTGTCCAAGAGAGACACAGGGTTGGACATTCAGTGGCATTCTTGAAACTCCCCTTTTGACAAGGCTCCTTTTCCCCAAAGATTGCCTATCCTAGAAAGCTCTCCCCCCACAGTCCAGCCCTCTCACTGACCTAGTGCCCCACCACCCTCACTCCCTGCTCCAGTGGCTTTAAAACTCAGAGGCTGGATCCTGAGTGGGGCCCCTCTATGCTCCCACTCAGGCCCTAGAGAGCATATTCTCTCACTACTTCCCTGAAAAAAGCCAGCTCCCTCCCCAAAAGTCTGTGAATACAAGTCTCCACCTCTGCACCCCTGGTTAACAGGAAAACCTCTTTATAGAAGAAAAACAGCTCATAAATGGAGACAGAATGGGAGCATCAGCAAGTTCACATCCTGCAAGCCCTCCAGGAAATAATTGAACCAGACAAAGTGATTTAAGGCACCCAGAGATGGAAGTGTGGAGAACTGGCTAACCATACAGCAGTGTTAACTGGTGAAGGAAAACAAATTTTATTTTCAGTGGTGACACATGGCTTCCAACACCTTATAGGGATCAAGCTTAGTGTCATACATGCTGGATCAACCTGACAGAAAAGATTAAGAGGAATCTAGTATACAATAGCACCAATACTGTGCTCTTGGTAAAAACACTTACTTTGAATCAGAAGTCCAGTGTAGGAACCTGCACTTCCAGTTTATAGGATGAAGGGATAGAGCAACAAAGTAAATGACACTGGGGAGAAGCAATCAGAAGAGTCCCAAGATCAACCATTCTATAGTCAATTGGCTTGTTCTCTTAAAAAAAAAGAAAGAAAGAAAGAAAGAAAAAGATAAAAAAGATGTCACTGTCAGAAAAAGGCTGAGAATGATTCTAATACAAAAACAGCTAAAACAATGTAATATTCATAACAAGCATGGAAGCTAAGGTACTCCTGGGTCAGTTGACCATCATGGAAGATATGTTAGAGGACATTTCTATAAGATGGAGTATTTAGAATGATATTACAGAATTATTGTTAATGCTGTGAGGTGTGAAATACGACAGTGATTCTCTAGGGAAAAAAAAGCCTTATTTTTAAGATATTCCTGCTGATCTACTAAAGGGTGAAATGTGTTGATGTCTGAAACATTTTAAAATTATTCTTCAAAAACAATATATACACCTGGACCTGATACAATAAAATGTTAGCAATGGAGGTGGTGGGTATAGGGAGGGGGCTATACAATGTGTTCCCCTTCTTTATATGTTTAAACTTTTTTCACAATAAAAATTGGAGGAAACTAAAATGTCAGGTACTAAGTAACTTTAAAAAAATTTCCCCACCTCTGCACTCAGGCTATCAAATTAAATCTAGGCTTATGGGAATAAAATAAAGGTAGTATGATTCATATCTGTATATACTTTTAAAAACTACATGGCCCCAAACTTGAATATCATTTGAGCAAATATAGTACATACTTACTTGTAATTTTAAAAAGAACATACCTGCACTTTCCCAATACTAGTGCTTAAAAAAAAAAATACATTCACTTTTCTAATACTAGTACCTGCAGCCTGGCAAACAGATATAGTGTGACTAAAGGACATCCAGTTGCAAGATTCTAACCACCAGGGAAACCTCCTGAGTATAACTGGGTCATTGCCAAAGTGAATTGCAGGGGCTGAGTAGCTGGGGAGGCCAGACCCTTTCACTTATAAGTGTACTTATATTCTTTCCATTCTCTTCCCTCCCAGCCTCTGCCTTCTGCATCCCAGGATGCTTTTTGAAGTCCCTAGGTCAGAATTAACCTGAGCTTTGCCTGTTCTTGCTCTGTTTCAGCTCTTATCTTGACTAAATGTGCACACCATCTCTTTTGATTTTCTGAGACTGCTCTTCAAGCATGTGCTCAGTTCAATGGGGTGTGATCTCACACATGTAGAGGGTGCTCTGGGCAGGGGCAGGGGCAGGTGGGTAGGCCAAAGAGAAGGGTACCTGATAGAAAGGAGACCTCAGGAACCCTGGGCAATGTTGAGGACCAAGGTTTTGGTTCTCTGACAGATCACCATAAGTGAAGTCATTTACACAGCACTGGAAAGAAATAACTAAAACATTGATCTGAATATGGACTTATATAATGAAACTTGGCCTTTTGTATTGTACAATGAACCTATCTGGACTCAAATGAAGCCTCTGACTAGCTTCCAGAACTCTTTTACAATTAATATTCATTCATTGAAAAAGACACCTACCAAAGCTGAACTTCATGACTTAATTGTGACTTCCATAATTGCTACTTCTCCTGTCATCATCTTTATGCCTCATGAACTCCCTTTCTCTACCCTTAATATCAGCCAGGAATCAATAGAGAGTCCAAGAATTATTCTATTTATACTTCATATTTTGTAAGGATGTTTATATTTGGATACCTAACTAGTGTGTGTTCATGTAAGTGTACAACTATATGTGTGTGTGCATGTGTAAAAGTATATACATGTGCATACACACATGTATTTGTGTATGTGTAAACATGTGTGGATATGAACATACAAGTGTGCCTGTGGATATGTCTGTGGCTTTGTGTGGGTGTTTGTATGTGCATGCATGCTCTTCATGGGGACTCTACTTTTGTGAGGGAGGTTATGTGTCCAACCCTCCATGGAATGTGAGCACCTGGACTCTGTGGTACAAGACAAAATGAATGTCTGATCTTCTGTTTCTTGTTTTTGGTCCAGGCCCCTAAAATCATTGAATTTATTGCTTTTTATATGGGGGTTGGTGGGTAGGGTGGCAGATAGCTTCAGGATTGGGACTGGAGATGGAGTTAATCACAAATGGCCAATGATTTCAGCATTGATGTCTACATGATGAAACCTCCACAGAAACTCCTAGACAACAGGGTTTGGGGAGATTCCAGATTGGTGAACACATCTATGTGCCATAGGGTGACACACCCAGAGAGGGCCTGGAAGCTTTGTGTCCCTTCTTCTCCATACCTTGTTCTAGGCATCTCTTCCATTTGACTGTTTCCAGATTATATCCTTTATAAAACAAACAAACAAACAAAAAAACCCCAAAAACAGGAACATAAGTAAAGTGTTTTCTTAGGTTTGTGAGTTGTTCTAGCAAATAACCAAACCAGAGGAGGATGTAGGAAGCTATGAGTTTTTAGCTGGCTGGACAGAAGATCCAGTGGGAGCAGATAGACAGGAAAAGTAAACTCAGCCTGGGGAGGTGGCAAGGGTCTAGCATGTTTGTGGGTGTGTGCACCTAAGTGTGTTTTCAGTAGAAACCTGCATACTTTGAAAGCAAGAGGAGAAAGAATGGGCTAGTAGCCAGTACTCTTGGTTTTCTCCACTGTTTTGAAGGAGGAGAGTTGTCTGAGGGCTTATAGTGATGTCTGCATCTGAATCCCACATGCTGGGTAGCTTAGTCTGCAGTAGTCCTGATGTTTTAAGTTAAATTAGTCCAAAAATGTGCCTGCCTTCCTGGATGCCACACCTGGAAAACTGGTGTGGGCTGGCTTGCTGGAACAGGGCTCTCTGTTTATGGAAGGCTGCTTATACACACTGTCTGTGGTGTAATTCAACACAAATGCTTGGTTGTGTTTACCCAATCATTCACATAGCTGCAGTGAACAGGTGGGTGTGCACAAACCTGTCTTCACTCTGCTTGGGCCCGTTCTGTGTTCTCCTCCTTAGGCCCTGGCTTTTTGAAGGAGTGTTTCTGCAACTTGAATAATAGCTTTTTCTTGGCTGCAGAAGAGTTTCTTTAGGCATGGAGCTTAGGTGCAGAGGTAAAGATAAACATAACAGTAATTGTGGATTACTCACTTCTTCATTATCAAAGACCTGGGGTTTTTAAGCAGAAGAGACTGTGGGGGTGGAAAGTATCAGCTTTGACCTGGTGCTTACTTTTATTGGGCACTACTCCAAGAGTTCACAAAGCACAACTCTTTAATCCTCACAGTAACCTTATGAGACCAATAGGAATAACATTCCAGTTTCCAGATGAGGAAGCTGAGGCCCAGAGATGATTGTATATTTACCCAATGTCACATAAGTGGTAAGTGGCAAAGTTGGAGACCTTTGTCTTTTTGGAGTTTGTTGATCTATTTTAGCTTTTTGGAGATTGCAGCCCTCCTGAAAGACATTGGCCTAAGCTTTAGGGGTAGTTGACCAATAGTGGGGGCAGCTCGATAGAGGCCCTGGCTACTTGACCTCACTTGGCTGGAGTCTAAGGGCAGAAAGGGGAGGAGGATGGGTGCCATTGGCTTACCCTCACTCTTTCCTGTCCCCACATGTGTTCTTGCCTCTGGACTGTGTGGCTGCTCTGGGGGAGCTGGATGGAAGTTGTCCAGATTCCTTCTGGACAGTCCCTGTCAAGCCTGTTAGGACTGCTAGCCAGGCTAGAATGTTGCAGTAAGAAGAAGTGTGGGAAATCTTGATTCTGCCATTATTCATAATGAATAAAGGCATTGTTTACCTTTTGAGTTGCAATGTCTACACCTGGAAGATAGTTCATTGTACCATATTAATGGGTAAAATGTTAAATATCTAGGCACTTAAATGAGTTATAGAAAGTGTAATTTTATGCAATATGCACACATGTGAAAAGCTTTTCTTTTCACCCTAAACGAATGAAAAAAGTACACAAGAGCCCTGGCTGGTGGCACGTGGATAAGGTGCTGGTCTCTGAACCCAAAGGTCGCTGGTTCTATTCCCAGCCAGGGGACACATAACCAGGTTGCAAGCCAGGTCTCCAGCTAGGTCCGTAACTGGGGGCAGGTGAAAGACAAACATACCTTGATGTCTTCCACCCTCTCTGCCTCACTCCCTTCCCCTCTCTCTAAAAATAATAAACAAAATCTTAAAAAGAAAAAGAAAAAGAAAAAAATACACAAGCTTTTCTTTTTGATTAAAAATGTTTTAAAAAGATGAGATTAGAAAAGGGAAAATGACTCAAATTAATAATCTAAGCTTTTGTCTCAAGGACAAAAAATCCAAAGCAAGCAAATGGAAAGATATAAGAAACATAGGAACAGAAATGAATTAAATTAATATTGAAAAATAGGAGATCAAAGATGGCGACAGAGGAGAGAGCAGTGCTGATGGTGTTCTCAAGTACCAGAGAAGCTGGAGGATAGGATAGGGAGTGCGAGACATCTTCAGGTCCCTAAGAATTGGAGCGGTCAGCATCTGGACTCAGGGGAGCACATCCCAGAGGCAGCAGAGACCTGCAGGAAAGCAACCCACAGGTCGAGAATACAACCAGACAGCCCAAATAAAGGCCACACCAAGAACAACAAGTGGAGAAAATATGGGAGACTGCAACATTGAACTCCACAAATCTCCTAACAGAAGGGTGCTCAACAAAGGCAAGGAAGCAAAGCAGATTAATCCAAGGAAAAAACAAAAAACAAAAAGCAGGCAACAACAGAAACCCAAAATGGGGGAAAATTCAGTCCATCAACAAAAGGAAAGGAATAATCCCCAGAAAGACCACCAAATAAGACAGAGGCACCTGACATATCAGATAAGGAATTCAAAATAATGATGATAGAGAAGCTCAATGAGCTTAGCTAGCTCAAAGAAAACTATAAACAACTCCAGGGAAGTTACAAGGAACTTACTGAGAGCTACAACAGCACCAAAAAGGACATAGAAACTATCAATAAGTGCCAGGAGGAAATGAAGAATACAATTTCTGAATTGAAGAATACAGTAGAGGGAATCAACAGTAGGCTAGAGGAAGCAGAGGACTGGATCAGCAAGTTGGAGGATAATGTGGACAAATACTCCAAGACAGTACAAGAGAATAAAAAAAAGGCTGAACAAGATTGAAGAGGGTTTAAGAGAGCTGCAAGAAAACATGAAGCGTAACAGCATCCATATCATAGGGATACCAGAAGGAGAAGAGAAACAAGGAATGGAAAACCTGTTCAAATAAGTCATGATAGAAAATTTCCCTAACATGATGAGTGAAAACATTAATTCAGTTCAGGAAGCACAGAGGGTCCCAATGAGGATCAACCCAAACAGACCAACACCAAGACACATTATTATTAAAATGGCTAATTTAAAAGAAAAAGAGAGAATTCAAAAAGCATCAAGAAAGAAATGACAAATAACATATAAAGGGGCTCCAATAAGGCTATCAAATGATTACTCAACAGAAACAATTCAAACCAGAAAGGAATGGCAAAAAGTATTTCAAGTTATGGTAAACAAAGGCCTGCAACCAAGAATACTCTACCCAGCAAGGCTCTCATTCAAGACAGAAGGAGGAATAAGGAGCTTCCCAGACAAAAAAAAAAAAAAAAAAAGACTAAAAGAATACATCTCTACCAAACCAGCATTGCAAGAAATGCTAAAGGGTCTGCTTTAAAAATAAATAAATAAATAAAATGAAGAAACAGAGAAAGCCAAAGAGGAATACAGATAGAAAGGGAGAACATGGCAATGAAGAAGTATCAATCAATAATAACCTTAAATGTAAATGGATTAAATGCATCAATCAAAAGACATAGGGTAGCCGAATGGATAAGACAACATGACCTACATATATACTGTCTTCAAGAGACCCACCTCGGAACAAAAGATCAACACAGCTTGAGAGTGAAGGGATGGAAATATATATGTCAAGCAAATGGACACGAAAAAAAGCTGGAGTAGCAATACTGATTTCAGACAAAATAGATTTTACAATAAAGGCCTTAAAAAGGACAAAGATGGACATTTCATAATACTTAAGGGAACAACCCGTCAAGAAGAAATAACTCTGGTAAACATATACGCACCCAACATAGGAGCTCCGAAATATATAAGAAAAATCTTTGAGGATTTTAAGAAAGATATACACAGCAACACATTAATAGTAGGGGATTTTAATACCCCACTATCAACAATGGACAGATCTGCCAAACAAAAAATCCACAAAGATGTTGTGGCATTGAACAACACTCTAGAGGAAATGGACCTAACTGAAGTATACAGAGTCTTTTACCCCAAGGAAGCAAAATACACATTCTTTTCAAATGCGCATGGATCATTCTCCAAGATAGACCACATGGTATGTCACAAGACAAGCCTCCACAAATACAGGAAAATTGAAATCATACAAAACATCTTCTCACATCACAATGACTTGAAACTAGAAACAAATCTCAAGGGAAAAAACAAAACTCTGTAACTCATGGAGACTGAATAACATGCTTTTAAGCAATGAATGGGTTAACAATGAGATCAAAGATGAAATCAAAAAGTTCCTGAAAACAAATGACAATGAACACACAACAGCCCAAAACCTATGGGATACAGCAAAGGCAGTTCTCAGGGGAAAATTTATAGCAATACAGGCCTTCCTAAAAAGGTCAAAAGAAGTTTCTAAAAACAACCTAACCATAAAGCTGCAAGAACTAGAGGAGCAAGAACAAACAAAGCCCAGAGCAATTTGAAGGAAGGAAATAATCAAGATCAGAGCAGAATGAAATAACTCAGAGATCCAAACTACAATTTGAAGAATCAACAGGTCCAGAAGCTGGTTCTTTGAAAAAATAAACAAAATTGACAAGCCCTTATCCAGACTCATCAAGAAAAAGAGAGAGAGGACCCAAATAAACAGAATCAGAACTGACAGAGGAGATTTCACAACTGATACCTCAGAAATACGAAAGATTGTAAGAAATTACTACAAACAACTATATGACAAAAAATATGACAACCTGGATGAAATGGACATATTTCTGGAAAGGTATAATCTACCAAAACTGAACCCAGAAGAAGCAGAAAGCCTGAAGAGGCCAATAACAACTAGTGAACTTAAAGAAGTAATCCAAAATCTCCCAAAGCACAAAAGCCCTGGACCAGATGGCTACACAGGTGAATTTTACCAAACATTTAAAGAAGAACTAACTCCTATCCTCCTCAAACTCTACCAAAAATTTCAGGAAGAGGGAAGACTCCCAAACTCTTTCTATGAGGCCAATATTATTCTAATCCCAAAACCAGGGCAAGATACAACTAAGAAAGAAAGCTACAGGCCAATATCTCTGATGAACATAGATGCTAAAATTCTCAACAAAATGTTGGCCAATCGGATTCAGCAGTATATTACAAAGATCATACACCATGATCAAGTGGGCTTCATCCCAGGGATGCAAGGATGGTACAACATTCGTAAATCAATCAATGTAATAAACCACATCAACAAATTGAAGTTTAAAAACCATATGATCATATCAATAGATGCTGAAAAAGCATTTGATAAAGTGCAGCAACCACTTATGATAAAAACCCTCAGCAAAATGGGAATAGAGGGAGCATACCTCAACATCATAAAGGCCATCTATGAGAAACCTGAAGCCAACATCATACTTAATGGACAAAAACTGAAAGCTTTCCCCTAAGATCACAAACAAGACAAGGCTGCCCACTTTCTCCACTTCTATTCAACATTGTCTTGGAAGTTCTAGCTATAGCCATCAGAGAAGAAAAAGGAATCAAAGGTATCCAAATTGGAAAGGAGGAAGTCAAACTGTCATTATTTGCAGATGATATGATAATGTACATACAAAACCCGATAGGGTCCACCCAAAACTTACTCAACCTAATAAGCAAATTTAGCAAAATAGGTGGGTATAAAGTCAATATCCAGAAATCAAAAGCATTTTTGTATACCAATAATGAAACAACAGAAATAGAAGTGAAAAAATAAATCCCATTTACCATAGCAACAAGAAAAATAAAGTACCTAAGAATCTTAACTAAGGAGGTAAAAGACCTGTACTCAGAAAACTACAGAACAATGAAGTATGAAATCAAGGAGGACACAAATAAATGGAAGCATATACCATGTTCGTGGGTGGGAATAATTAACATCATTAAAATGTCCATACTACCCAAAGCCATCTACATATTCAATGCAATCCCAATTAAAATACCAATGACAGACTTCACAGAAATAGAAAAAATACTTCAAAAATTTATATGGAGCCAAAAACGCCCACGAATAGCCACCACAATCTTTTTTTTTTTTAAGAATTCTTTTTTTTTGTTTTTTTTTTTTAATTTTATTGTTGTTGTATTACATTCATCCCCTTTTTTGCTCCCCTCTGTCCCCCTCCCCACCCACCCATTCCCCCCAAAGTCAATCCCACCTGTTCTCCATGTCCATGGTTCCTTTATACTAGGTTCTTGTCTAAACTGCTCCACTTCTTTGCCTCTACCTCCCCCCTCCCCCCAACCCCTTTCCCCCTGACCACTGAAGGCCTATTCCTTGTATTCATATACTTGGTTCTGTTTTGCTTGTTGTTAGTTTTGCTCATTATTGTCCCATAATGGGTGAGATCATATGATATTTGTCCTTCACTGACTGGCTTATTTCACTAAGCATAATACTCTCCAGTTCCA
>PVIW01009358.1:0-52500 GCA_004026585.1 Noctilio leporinus
GACGAACACTTCTGACCTCTTCACACTCTCCCGACGGCTCCGGAGTTCTTTTTCTCACCCCAGCGGCCTTCCTTGGTCGGGTCCCGAAGTGGCCCCTGCCCTGGCCAGTGTGGCTCAGTGGATGGACTGTCGTCCTGCAAACCGAAAGGTGCCCACGGGTCAGGGCACGTGCCCGGGTTGCGGGTTTGGTCCCCAGCCGGGGCCCGTCCAGGAGGCAAGCAATGGATGTTTCCCTCCCCCACCCATGTCTCTCTCCCTCTCTCCCTCCCTCCCTTCCCCTCCCTCTAAAAATAAATAAACTCTTTTTAAAAATGGTCATGGTCCCCAACCTCTGCCCCTCCCAGCAGGCCACGTTCCCCGAGGCAGACCAAGTCCGAGCTCACAGGGCTCCTTGATGCGTTTGTTGGCAACTTCATGGAATGCAATTGCCATACAAGGGGCAGCAGAGCAAAGTGGGCAGTTTGGTAAGTCCTGACACAGCCGCCCACCCAGGAAACCACCGCGTCCAAATACGCCCGCCTCCGGCACCCCCGCAGCTGCGCTCACCCCGTAACCCCCCTGGACACCAGCCTGTAGCAGGTCTCGCTGTGAGCGGCAGGCCTCAGCTCCGTGTGTTTTCAGGGGCAGCCCGGTGACTCCCGACCTTCCCACGGCCGCCTGCCTTTCAGAGCCAGCGCGTCCATTTCCACAGGAAACCCGCTGGTTTGTTGGCTGGGGAGGGTCAGGTTGAGAGCTGATGTTTTCACACAGCGTCTCCTCCGCTGGTTAGGGTCCTTAATTTTCAATGCGCACGCCTCGCACAGCTTGGCTCCAATCATCCCCAAGGACTGCGTGTTTTGGTGGTATTTTAACTGCAAATTTTCATTTCCAAAGTGCATGGCTAGTACATGGAACTGCTGTCGATTTTACGTAGGGACTTGAGCCCTGCAACGTTGCCAAACTCACTTACTTATTCGAGTAGCTTTTAAATATCTTCCTTCTAAGTTTAGACAATCATGTCTTCTGTAAATAAAGACGGTCTTATTTTTCTTTTTAAAGATTTTATGTACTATTTTTAGAGAGGGAAAAGGAAGGGAGGAAGGGAGGGAAAGAAACATCCATGTATGGTTGCATGCATGCCTGCAGCTAGGGACCTGGCTGGAGACCTGGCTTGCAACCCAGGCCTGTGCCCTGGCTGGCGATGGATCAAACTGGTGACCCTTTGGTTCCCTGGCTGGTGCTCAATCCACTGAGCCACACCAGCCAGGGCTACTCATTTTTTCCCTAGTCTTACCGCTTTTTAGTTGCTTATTCTAGCCTATTGCACTGGTTAGAGCTACCAACACAATGTTGAACAGAAATGGCAAAACTGCTATCCTTGTCCTATTATTCCTGACTTTATGGGGGAGGGTTATTCAGTTTCCACTATTAAATAGGATATTAGCCATAGGCTGGTTTGTTTGTTTTAAAATAGATGCACTTTATCAGATTGAAGAAGTTCCCTTCCGTTCGCAGTTTGATGAGGGTTTTTTTTTCCCCACTAGTTTACAGAGTAACTGATGTGGATTTTGCCAAATGTTTTTAATGCATCTATTGAAATGATCATCCATGGTGGTCAGTGCTGTTTCAGTTTTTTTTTTTCTCCCCCCTCCCCCTCCCCTCTGGTCACTGTCAGTCTGTTTCAGTATTTTTTTAGCTAGAAAATGGAACCTGTATGGTAAATTACATTGGAATGTTCAACCAATCTTGGGTTTTGGGGATAAACTTCAAGTAATCACAACTTAGTATCACCTGTTACATTATTGGATACAATTTTCACTTACAGTTTTGTTTGGGGATTTTGCATCTGTGTTCATGGAGGCAAGCGGTCTGCAGCTCCCTTTTCTTGTTTGTCTGGTTTTGGAATCAGGGTTCTACTGGCCTCCTGGAATAAGTTAGGAATGTTCCTTCCTCTTCAGTTTTGTGAAGGAGTTTGTACAGAATTGGTATTACTTTTTCCTTAAATATGCGGTGAAACATCGTGAAGACCTCTGGCCCTGAAGTGTTCTTTGGGGTATTTAACTATGAATTCAATTTCTCTAATAAATACATGGCTATTCAAGTCGTCTGCTTCTTTGGGAGTAAGCTTTGGTAGTTGGTGGAATTCATCCACTTGATTATCTAAGTGGTTGAATGTTATTGCACAGTGTTATTCATAATATTTTCTTATTATTCTTTTATTTTTTAAGGCAGTCATCTTTTTAAAAAATATTTTTATTTATTATTTTTAGAGAGAGGAGAAGGGAGGGAGGCAGAAAGGGAGAGAAACATCAACATATGGTTGCCTTTCACCTGCCTCCAGCTATGGACCTGGCTGGAGACCTGGCTTGCAACCTGGTTATGTGCCCTGGCTGGGAGTCAAACCAGTGACCTTTGGGTTCGCAGGCTGGTGCCTTATCCACGGTCCCTCATCTTTTTTTTTTTAATTATTTATTTACTTTTAGAGAGAGGGGAAGAGAGGAAAGGAGAGAAACATTAGTGTGTGAGAGACACATGGTTGGTTGCCTCTCGCAGGTCCCCAGGTGGGGACCTGGCCCTCGACCCAGGCCTGTGCCCTGAAGGGGAATTGAACCAGCAACCTTTGCGTTCTCAGGCTGGTGCTCAGTCCACTGAGCTCTTACTGTTCTTTTAATAACTGCAGAATCTGCAGTGCTGTCACTGCTCTCATGCCTGATGTTGGCCATTTGTGTCCTCTTTCTGTTCTGCTCTGTTCTGTTTCCGATCAACCTGGCTGAAGGTTGATCCATTTTACCCCTTGCTGTGGCATGCCCTCCCCCACAGGGTGGTAAGTCTCTGTAGAACCAAGTCTCCTGACCGGAAACCGAGGGGCGTTTTCAGGCACGTGTAGTCCCTGCTCTCTGCCCTGTCTCTGCCTCTCAAGAGGGAAGAAAACAACAGATCGACCCTTTGTCTCCGGAGAGTCTCTGGCCCTGAGCTTGCAGAGAGGTCTCCTCAGGGGGCCTGACAGCCCACGCAGCCGCACCGCCCCGGCCCGGAGCCCCGGTGGCACAGACGTACCGTGTGCGCCCCTGAGGGCCCATCCAAACTGCCCTGATGCTTCGGCGGAGTCTTCAGCCCCCACCCCGTCTTGAACCCCATTCCTCGGGTTCAGAACAGATGCACCTGTGAGGGCAGCTTTGCAGAGCAGGCAGCTGTCAGCTACCGGTGTCAGTTCAGTTTGGCATTGGTGGTGACGTGTGTGTCTTTTTAAACTCTTCTGTTTGCCTCAAATAAACTCAGGGAAGAAATGGGACCCGCACAGTTAGCCGTTGGCCGTCACTCCCAGGCGGGATGGGGTGAGCCCGCCCCTCCAGACCAGCTTTGACAAGGACTTGCTTCGAGTTCCTTACCATTCGCAGGACCAGAAACTGTGACTGTCTACATTTCATTTTAATATCAGCTCGTGGGCACTTTTCAAACGTTGACCCTGAGACTGTGGAAGACATGCTTTTCCCTCCGGGTGAGATTCAGCAGGTCACAGCCTGGCCCGGTGGCTCGCCCGGGAGGCAGGGCTGGGGTCAGTGTGGCAGGAAGTGTGTCCCACCTGGCTCACCCAGGAGGCAGGGGCTGGGTCAGTGTGGCAGGAAGTGTGTCCCACCTGGCTCGCCCGGGAGGCAGGGGCTGGGTCAGTGTGGCAGGAAGTGTGTCCCACCTGGCTCACCCAGGGGGCAGGGCTGGGTCAGTGTGGCAGGAAGTGTGTCCCACCTGGCTCGCCCGGGAGGCAGGGGCTGGGGTCAGTGTGGCAGGAAGTGTGTCCCATGACACAGGGACCTTCTTGCAAGATGTTTGTGCAGCAAAGCTCAGGGACTCCTCTGCCCACCCCTGACACCTCCGTCACCTCCAGGTGGCCTTGGAACACTAGTTTAGAATGATGGGGAATGACACCAAAGTTCACCTGCACTAGTGGTTTAGTGCTAAAAATTAGTTCTAAACGAGTGGTTTCACGCTAAAAATCTGTTAGAAAGATGGATTCCTAGGTGTCACACCAGACCTGCACCCTGGGAGTGTTTAATTCTGTGTAAATGTGTGTGCAGGTATGTGCGTGGGCAGACGTGTGTGCGTGTATGTGTTGGGGGTTTGGTCACTGGAATTAGCAAAATTAATAAGGGCTGAGCAGGTAAGTAAAAATAAATGATAATCTTGGTCAACGATGTTCATATTGAACAATTGTGAAATATTAATAGTGTTATTGAATGAAACTTTTGATCTTGCAATAACTATAGATAATTGGAGTTTTCAGACTTATTCAATGTACCTAAGTGTTTCACTGGTTTATTAACAAATTCCAAGTGGTGTTGTAGTATTTGATTCCAGTGTCTATGTGTTCACGGCTATAGGCAGAACTACGACAGGTTTTTGGGTGAATTTCTTACATCTTGACACCTTGAGGAAGGAGCTCACATGAATTCTAGGGCTTTTTGTTAATTCCTTAGGACTGTCTTTCTAAGTGGATCTTATGACCTGGGCTGTCAGGGCTGCCCCAGGTTATCGCCTTTGCCCGCCCCGCCCTGCCCCCTAGTTCAGGCCCAGGTCAGGCGGGTAGGTTCTTTGATTCGCCGCGGACGGTCGCGCACCCGGCCGGCTTCTCCCCCCGGCCGGCTTCTCCCCCTACCCCACCTCACCCCCGCGCTGTGGGGTCCGCGAGTGGGCTCAGCGCCCCCATCCCCGCCACCCTCACCCCCAACCCCGCGTCGGGGCGCTGGGTTCGCGCCCTAGGCGGCCGGGGCCAGGTGGGAGCCGCGGCGCCGCGGGGCAGGTTTGGACCTGGGGCGACAGCCACGCCTGTTCTGCCCGCATCGGCCCGGCCAGGTGCGCGTCACTGCGGCGCCGCTGCCCGCAGGTTTGGACCTGGGGCGACAGCCACGCCTGTTCTGCCCGCATCTGACCGGCCAGGTGCGCGTCACTGCGGCGCCACCGCCCGGGGTCCTGCCCGGCCCTGCCCGGCCCTGCGCGGCCCCTGGGCAGCTGCAGCGGGGGCTGGGCCCCTCGTCCCGGGCCGGAGAGCAGGGGACAGGCGCAAACAAACCTGGAGACCCTCCCTCCCCTGCGGCTCGGGGCTGAGCCGAGCAGCGCGTGTGGGAAGCACCCACGGACCCCCAGACGCTGAGCGGCCTCCTCCCCAGCTGCGCCCAGGCGCCCTGCCCGGCCCTGCGCTGGGCGCGCACCCGGAGGGTCGTGGAAGGAGCCTCTTGCGGGGCCCCTGTGGGGAGGGGCCGGCGGTCAGAGGTCCCGGGGGTGGCCCCCCGGGCTTCTCCTGGACGGGTGCTGGGGCCCAGCAAGCGCGGGTCTTGCACGAAGCCCACCTGGGCAAACGGCTGGGGAGGAGCGTGACCCGAAGGGACCAAACTTGAGGGGCAGCTGCTTACGTCCATCCTCCTTCCCAGTAGCCCGCCTGTTCTCGTAGACACACGCATGTGCGCACACACGCGCACACACACGCACACGCACGAGGTTAATCCTAGACGGTCTAGCTGGTTAGCGAGCCTTCCTGGGGCGGGAGCGCTGAGCCTCCTCTCCCGACACCTGAGTGAGGGTTCTTCCCTGGCCTTTGCTTCGCCCCCTCAAACCTACACACCCAGACTCGGGAAGATCTTGTCTTTGAAAGGGGTGCGGGGCTAGGCGGGGAGCCCCCAGGGCCCATGCCTTCAGGAGGGAGGTGCCGGGAGGGCCACGGTGAGGCAGCCATGGAGAGGCGCAGACGGCCAAGAGGAGGCCGCAGGCAGCGGCACAAGACGGCCCGAGCTGCCCGAGCGGCCCGAGTGGCCCACCTTCCCCCACTCAGCAGCAGAGGAGGTGGCGTGCGGACAGGGACCAGCAGGCTGGACACGAGGCCTGGACCCGGCTCCTCTCTGCAGGGCCCGTGGGGGGAGAAGCCACAGAGCACACAGAGGGGCAGCGGGCACGGCGAGGTCAAAGGGAGGGTCAGGGCGTCCGCGCTGGGTGGGAGAGGACAGGGAAGGTGCCCTCGGCGACCACAGACGGGGAAGGAGGAGCCACCAGGAGCGGCAGGAGGAGGAGGACAGCTTGGGGGAGGGTGAAGGGACATGCAGCAGGCACAGAGCCGCGAGGAAAGGGGGTTCATCGAGGACGGGAGACTTGGCCGAGGGTCCCGCGGAAGGAAAGCCGTGGGGCGTGAAGGAGGGCGCGGCAGCTTCCGGAAGGCGCTGGGGGGTCTGCAGGAAGGTCGGGGTTCAGTTCAGGCGAGGGGACCAGAGGGAACACATGCTGAGGCCCCAGGAGGGTTGCTCCCCAGGACACTGTGGACGGGTCTGGAGGGAAAGGAAAAATGGGGCGAATGCAGGACAGGAAGAGCCAGCAGCGCGAGGAGGAGGGCAGGTGGGAAGAGGCGACCAGGGCCCCGGCAGAGCTGTGGATGCGGGTGGGGACGTGAACCCCACGACGGGAAGGGCGCATGGGCAGGGTGAGGCCCCACAGGGGCCTGTGAGAGGGGACTCGGGTTTCCGCATTCTGGGGGAGCCAGCTGTGGCCCAGGAATCCAGCCCTGATGAGCCCGTGAGCCCGACAGCACCCCGGCCCCCTCCTGAGACTAGATCAATGAAGAACAGCTTTTCGGGGGAAAGGAAAGAGCGTACTCATCGTGCAACCTGAGTTCAGAAACAGGACAGCAGGAGACACGTATGCCTTACAGTCAAGAAAATAGACAGCTTGTTCTGCATAACTTGTCCCGGTCCTGGTCGTGGCCTCCTCGGGGCCACCAGCTGCTCCAAGGACCGGAGGAGCACGGGGTGCGGGGAGAGCCCTTCACACAGGAAGGGGCGAGGGGCGGAAGGTCAGGTTGGAGGGATTTCCTGACACGGACCCCCCTGCTGGGGCTCATCTTCTTAATCCCAGAACTGGGCTGACCCGAGATCTCCATGTCTCCTCGGAAGAGATTCCACAACGCTGTGGATTCTCATTCCTTTGAGATAAATTTCCTGGCCGGAAGCCAAAATCTTGATCCTCTGTCAACGTCTCTACCCAAGTGACTGCTCGTCATATTTCTTCTGCGATTCTTGTTTCTCGTTACCCAGCCGGTTTGAGCCCTTGCTTGTAGCCGGGAGAGCAAGGCTTCGCGTATGCCAGGCTTCGTTTAGCTTTTCTTTGGCATTTGCTTCTTTAAATCCTACAATGAGAAGTTAACCTGAGCCCTGGCTGGTGGCTCAGTGGATTGAGTACCAGCCTGCAAACCTAAAGGTCGCTGGTTCCATTCCCAGCCAGGGCACAGAACCAGGTTGCCAGCCAGGTCTCCAGCCAGGTCTGTAGCTGGAGGCAGGTGAAAGGCAACCACACATGGATGTTTCTCTCCCTCTCTGCCTCTCTCCCTCCCCCTGTCTCTGAAAATAATAAATAAAATCTTTAAAAAAGAAGTTAACCTGAGACATTCCCTGAGTTCCCTTCCTCTCCATTTACAGCATGTGTATGTCAACCCCAGAGAGACTCAGGGACTGGGAAGCAAAACCCAGCTGCCCTTGGTGAATTTACCCCAAGACCCAACTCCTGCAGAAATGGGCTCCCTGTGCAACTTGATTCCAATAACTGCTCTGATGCTCAAAAGCTTTTTATGAAATTAGCATGTGCAGCCTAAATGGCTGCAGCTGAATTAAATAAACACCAGAGCTGACATTTTCCATCGCAAACCTTCCATTTAGCCAACCATTTATCACCATCAAAAAGCAATCAATACGTTGGTTGTGGTGACAGGCAAAATGGAGCTGGGATTATTGGTAATGACCCTGTATTTGTGGTTCAATGGGAGGAAGACGGAACTGGAAGGAAAGTTGCAAGCAGGTCCCAGTTAGGGGGCTGGTTGCTGCTCTGTTGAGTGTAGCCTTTCTGGAAATTGGATCACAGAGGTTGCTGTCCAGCCTGCATCGTTCATGCAGAAGAGTTTGGGGACAGGAAAGCACTGCTCATGAATATTCAGACACGTACACACAGCAGTGACTGACCCCTGCTCACCAATTTCACAGTGAGGGCCTCCCAGGTACCGAGTGGAACTCGATTAGCAAACACACCCGAAGCCTGAGCTGTGTGAGATGCAGAGCGAGGCCTGAACCCCAAGTCAAAGAGGCACCCACACGTGGAGGGGGCATAACAGGGAACAGCTGGTGAGCCCCCCCCCCGCCCCCCGTCTCCTACAGATTCCAGGGACCGCAGAGTCTCATCCACGTTTCTGGCGTGGCCCTTGGGTCTCCTCTGGTCAACTTTTGGAGCCACACACGGACGCACTTCGGGTTTGCTGGTCCAGCCGAGTTGTGACAGGATGAAGCCTGCTGCAGAGCACCCCGTTTTTGAGAAATCCTACCATTTTCTTTTCTCTATGGAATGTTTCCCAGTGGCCTACCCACTGTATGTTTGAATACGTAAGAGCCCTCATTAGAAACAAAAGCCTTAGTTCCTGAAGAGTCAGGACATCACTGCCTCTTGGAATACGTCTTAGTGAAAATTAAAGCAGGGTTTGCCTGAGGCTGGCACACAGAGAGTGCCATGATGAGGCAGCGACTCGTGACCAATTAGGGTGACCACCCAAGGCAGCTTGCCTGCGACATGGGGTTCCCAGGCTGTGGGACAGTCTCGGGCAAACTGGGACGAGTCGGTCACCCGACCGACCACGGTGAGTGCAACGTGGTGCCCTTCGCCCCACGGGCAGGACCACCTCCCGGGCAACTGCGGTATCAGGTCCCACGCGAGGCTGTGGCCCCAACAAATGTCAGCTTCCCGTGCCTGACGCCGGAGTGCGTCCCTGACTTGGACACTGACAGGTTGAAAACGTAAGCAGGTCCCTCACACTCCCTGACCACCAGCTCCTGCTCCAGTGAAAAGACAGGACAACAGAAGCAATTCCGCGGAGTTCTTATTGGCTCGGGGGGCATGACGTGTGTGGAGTATTTAGACGCCGGAGAGCCGCTGTTTCATGAATATTCACTGAAATTACAGTTCGAAGTCTCTCCCTGCACAGTGATGCGTCAACTGTCAACTTTCCTGTCCTCAGCTCTCTCTGTTAGTACATTTTCCCGGAGAGCACCTTTTTCTATGAACGCACACTTTTTGCCGATAGAGCGGTTCACGCCGTGAGGCTTCAGGTTAAACTATTGGACGACATGAATGTTGGGTTTGTGCCACGATTCAGCCCTGTTTCTGAAGACTGGGCCCCGTCGGTCCACGCCGGTGCCTTCCGTCACCTGCGTCCTCCCACCCATGGCCTGTGGCACGGCTGGCACAAAGCCACCCGTGCCCGCCACACGCCCATGAGTTGGGTGGTTGAAAACTGTCCGTCCAGGAGTCGAGGGCCTGGGTGAGCTTGTCCTTGTTGGCAACACCCGTTTAATTCTCCTCCTGACCCGGCCCAAGTCCGTGGGAGCTGGCTACATGGCAGGTATTTGGATTAGCTCCGGGGGTGAATCTTCATTTCCTCATCGGCTGGCTCTTGCAAGGGTGCCTCCCTCCCACCTCCACGTGCCAAGTGGAGACACGGTGGAGCAGTCCCCACGTTGCTCACGCCAGGGTGGCCGCGGCTGGCTGGCTGGTGACCAGGTTACGTCCCTCCGCTCCCCTCCTGTTCACATAAGTAGACGTTTCTCAGTCTTCCTCACTGTCGGACACGGAAACACGACGTGGCTGTGGCCAGTGGAACCGGGCGGTAGCGTGGGTGACACCTGCGGTTGCCTAAGGAACTTCCTGAGCCCCTGCACGCACCCTCCTCTCACCAGCGGCCTGGTGAGGCAAATCGATTCCAAGAGCCTTGGGTTCCGGGTCACCGCTGGGGGCGCAGGGCCCACCACGCGCCGCTCGGGAGAACTGACCTCTCGTGGGCGCTGGCCGCTGCGGTGCAGGTGATGAGTCCCGGGTTCGCCTCTCCCGACTTTCCAAGGCGGGAGGTGGGGTTGCCTGTCTCTGACGGACATCCACCTGGCAAGGAGTATTTTGGGCCTCTGACGTTTTAATACTTTTTCATAAAACATTAAAAGAAATAAATAAAGCTATGCCAGTCTATGTATTTGTTCTACAGAATTTAGAAAGAAAGACGAAAGTTAAAATAACCCCTATTTACGCCGTGTGATCCTCTGGACTGTTTCCCATGTGCACGTGGATATATTTTTTTCCCATTAAATGGGTTTGCTCGTCCATCTTCAGGGTTTTGCAACTGTCCCAATATTGAACATTTAGTGTGAACGCCGTTCCATTTCAATCATCATTTTAGTGACATTGCTGAGCATAGGATTGTTCTCCGTTTTCTCCTGTAACACAAATCCTGCTTTGAAAAGCCTTTACATTCACCGTTGCTTAAATCTTCATTTTCTTAAGATGCGATCATGGGCGTGGGATTGCTCCTGTAACAGCCGATTCCCATAGTTCGGGCAGGGTGTCTGGCTTCACTGGCCTTGACCAAGACCCCGGCCATGTGTCAACGTGACCATGTACCTGGGGGCAGGAGGCTTCACCAGCCAGAGAGGATGGAAATGTTGGCTCCTTGCCTAGAACTACAGAGTGACTTTTGAGAAGGGTTATGCCAGGGAAGTTCCTTGGGGACTAGGAAGGGAGCCTGCTCGGGGCAGGTGGGCGCTCCGCCAGGCGACACGGGGACCCACACAAGCCGCCCCATGAAGCATTCGCAGGTAAACCACTACGGGGGTTAAGAAGCGTGTTGTTCCCAAATGCGCACGAGCCATCGCTTGGTTACAAAACGTCCTTGAACTACCTGAGGGTGGCCCCGACCGTGTGGCTCCGTGGGCGCGCGTCCTCTTGCAGAGCGAAAGGTTGCAGGTTCGAGTCCCACTCAGGGGACGTGGTGGGTTGTGGGGTCCGTCCCTGATCAGGGCCACATTGGTGTTTCTCTCCCTCTCTTTCTCCCTCCTTTACCCTCCCTCTACAAATAAATAAGAATTCATTCTGAGGAGTTTATCAAAAGGGATTAGCTGATAGAATATTGTGTATGCGGGAAGTCTCCCCGCCTGCAGGTTTTAAATCCCAGCCAGCGGGTGGTCACCCCACCCCACGGTCCTGGTAGGGAAACAAGCTGTTGAGAGTTTTCCCTTGTGGAGGGGGCCCTGCTGTCCTGGTGGCCCCTGTGTCTCAGGGCGCAGAGCGGCCACAGCAGCTGCAGAGAGTTCCCTCCGGGCACCAACCGGCGGGCCACTGTCACGCGTTCTCCGTGGGGCCCTGGGGCAGGTTGCTCCGAAGTGGCTGTGGCGGAAGGCGGACCACGCAGGCCGTGGCTGGAAACACGCTGCCCCACGCCTTCTCACCAAGACTGCACACGCTTTTAAGATGTTTTATATGGAAACACTTGAGTTTCACCTGGGCCATGTGGGTGGATGGATGGAGGCTGTGACACAGGATGTGAGCGTTTCACGAAGCCCAGATTCACGGGATGCCCCTCGTGCCAACACGGCAACCACACGTCGCTCTGCTTGCTTGTCGAAGGCACGCCCTCCCCGTGACCCCTCCTGGTCACCAAGCCCCCGAAGGTGACCACCTCAGCGTGTCTCTGGACAGTTCACCCCGGGGTGTGTTTGCTTAAAATGACAAGGACTCCTCGCCACTCGAGCCACCTGGATTTACACGTGGGTCTCGGGCGTGCAGAGCATTGAAAAAACAACCCCCGAGCCGAGATGTGGTTTTCAGTCAGGCCTTCGGCCAGCAAAGAAGCAGTAAGTGTTCTCATGTTGAATGAGTTCTTGGCTCAGGGCAGCGGGAATGAGTGGCCTGAAGAGGCAACCTTGTTGGTGACACGTGGCTGTGGCTTCAGGAAAAGACAGTTGAACGGCAGCGAGGGTCTTCCCAACAGAGATCAGATGTCTTGAAATGGACCCTCACTAAACTGTTCCCCGTCAATGGACGTCTCGCCCAGGATTATCTCAGAAGCCGCGCCTCGCGTTCAACGCTGGTTCCTTTCCTCCCGCTGGTGCGGGGGCCCCTGATGAACCTGCAGCTCCCGAAGGTGGTGGGGTGGGATGGGCACAAGGCTCTTCAGAACGGGCGGGGGCAGCGCGGGGCTGGACCCTCCACCCGGCCCTGGAATGACCTTTCTTTCTGTCCTTCACAGCGTCCGACTGATTCTTCAGCACTGGCCTCTGGCCATCAGCAGACAACAGTTACGTTTACCGGTTCATGAGAACTGGTGCTTTGCCCTTTACAAAGGACAATTGTGTTTCCCCATCGGTTTACATGTTTACGGTGACCGCTGGGCCCTCCTGCAGTTTCAGCAGCCAGGCCGAGCCGCCGGTGGACTCGGTGACACCGGGAGGCTCCCTTCACCACTCCGGGCTGAACCTCTGCCCTTAAACAATTGGTCGAAGTCTAAGGTTCCTTCAAGCTCCACATTATACGAGGATATAAACATCTGAGTTCGTTTATTTATCCGTTTATTCCAGGAACACCTGTGCAGCCTGAGCTCTGCGGCAGGCGCTGTGCGGGTCTGATAGTGCAGACGCCCCAAGTCTGGCTCCCCGGGTCTGGGACATGGATGCAGCTGCCTTTCCAGGGACGGCGGCTTGTGACTCTCCTTCCGTTGTCACCAGCCCCCCCCCCCCCCAGTGCCCGAATAGCCCGCTCTGTGTGCCCGCCACCTCCCCCACACCCGGAACCCCCCTTTTCTCACACACCCGCACCACGGTGGCCGTGCAGGGCTGCTGTCCCGTTCATCAGTCCTCATCCACAGGTCTGCTCACCCGCCGCCTCCTCCGCAGATCAAGCTTACAAAGCTCCGCAGGCTGGGTGACCCGGCGCCACGGGAAACGCTCCGGAGGGACGGAGGGACATCTGCTGTCCCCCACCCCTTCCTCCCGCTGTTGTCCGTTCAACCCCCCACCTCGCCGCAGCGGGAGCTGGTCCCCCGCCCGCCCTCCGTCTTTTCCTCCCTCCTCTCTCTCGTCTAGAAACCTAACTGGCTTTACACGTTTGTTCATCACAGTTGACGTGCAATATTGTATCAGTTTCAGGTGCACGACTCTGCGATTAGACGCTGTGTCACTTACCAAGTGGAGCCCAATAAATCTCACACCCACCCGGCGCCGTGCGGAGTTTTCAGAGGATTACTGACTATTCCCGGCGCTGCAATCCACCTGCCTGTGGCCTGTCTGTGGCTGCCGGGCCTGCTTCCCGGGCCCTTCCCCGGTTCCCCCAGCCCCCAACGCCTCCCCGCTGGCGACCGACTGAGCAGGAGAAAGTTTCGATGGGCTTTGATCACGGAGATGGCTCCCAGGCCATGTCTGCCGCCTCGCGAGAGGTCTGGCTGAGGGCGGCGGCCTGGTGGCCCAGGAGCCGCAGACATCAATGAGCCATCAATTGCAGAAAATGCTGTGAATATGTAAGATCTGAACCCAGAGAGTCTCCAAGCTCTCCTTCATCTCTTTAATCATAGTGGCTTGTGAGGCGGCCACGGGGCCGCCAACGGAAGGGGCTGTCCCAGGGAGAGTGAAGGGACCCGCGCGTGCCCGGGCCTGTGCTCTCAGGGGGCAGCAGCCACCAGCTGGGACCCCTGCACACGGCGGTGTGGGCCCCCGGCCTCTTGTGCAGCCACAGCCCGTTCCTCTGTCCCCCCCTCGCCTGCACAGCAGCTTGTCGGCTCCCGCCTGGTGGCGACGGCTCACGCGAGGTCCCCAAGCAGCCCCGCTCCATTCTGACATCCCCCCTCTCCCCTGCCAGGCCCGTGTTCCACCTGGGCTTCTGTCTCCGGGCCGCTGTCGACAGCCTGGCTGGTGGGCCATCTGCTCGTAGGACAGGCGCAGCCCCGTGTCGTGGCCCTGGGCCCACCCTCCAGGCTCCCTTCCCCTCGCTGCTGGCTCAGGCCGTCCGAGTTGCCCCCACCCGGGTGCTGGCCCCCCCACCTGCCCTACTGACCCCTTGGGACACAGATGCATCAAGTCCTGCTGCCTCCTCCCCACTGTCCACCTCTGTCCCCCCGGAGAGTTGCAGGTCAGGTTGCACCCACAGCGACGGGACGACCGTCACGTGTGGCTGGAAGCGTCTGTCTGCCGCTCCACAGACCCAGGCCACAGGAAGACGAGTCCAGGTGGCCTGACCAGACAAAGTTAGGGCCAGATGAAACGCCTGCGCTCGGTGAGGTATGTGAAAGCATGCACACACATGCACACGCACATGCACACACGCACATGCTCACGTGCACACGCACGAAGACAACAGGCTGTGAGGTGTCACTACTTCCCGATGTCACATTCTGGAAAATGGCTGCAACGCATCCTCAGGGCATATGCCGTGCTGTTTACTTCCATGCCAAACTGCCTACTAATGTGATTACTTTGTATTCATTACTTTATCAAAATCATTCTCACCCGTCTTCAAAGGACCTGCCTGTAGCAGGCTATCCTATTGAAAGAGTATTGGGCCCTGGCTGGCATGACTCAGTGGATTGAGCACCGGCCTGTGAACTGTAAAGGTCGCTAGTTCGATTCCCAGCCAGGGCACATGACCAGGTTGCAAGCCAGGTCTCCAGCCAGGTCTGTAGCTGGAGGCAGGTGAAAGGCAACCATACATGGATGTTTCTCTCTCTTTCTTCCTCCCTTCTTGCTCTTCTCTCCAAAAATAATGAATAAAATATTTAACAAATAAATAAGTATCTGTTTTTCTTTTTAAAGAAAGAGTATTGGGCTGCACCCTGGGTGGTGGCGTACATAAACAATTTTACACATGTGTACATATTATGTTATACACACCTGTATTTTAAAGGAGTTGGTTTCTTTGACATTGTTACCAAAGATTTGGGGGAGGCGGGTATTTCTAAACCTTTCTGAAAATCACCTTTATATGATCACTTTATGGCAATCCACTTTGGGAACTAGGTTGAAAGCATTATTGCTTCTATGCTGTGGATGAGAAAACTGAAGTTACGGAAAAATAAGTAAGAGGTTTCGCCCAAGGTCTCGCTGAAAAGCAGTGGAGCTGGGGTGTGAGCTCAGGTGGCTGCCGGGCGGGCCAGGCCGTGTCCCGGCTCCTCCACCAGCAAGAGGGACGGCAGGTGCTCAGGGCCAGGCGGGCCGGGTGCCGAACACAAGCCGTGCGCTGCTGGGGTCTCCCGGCGGTGCCGGAGCTGAACGGCAGGGCGTGGGGAAGGTCCGGGACACAGCCCGGGATAGGCTACCAAACACTTGAAAAACCACACCGTCAGGGGGGAAGTGTGACAGACCAGGACGGTCCAAGCAGACCAGGACGGGGTCAGCCGCAGCCGCTGGCCGTGAGGCCCAGGTGGGTCGGACGGGGGGGCCAGGCGAACTCTCCGGGAAGGGTCTGCTTGCGACCCTTTGAGGGGCCTGACCGGAGGCTGCGCCCTCGGGCCGCAGGTCCTTCCGTCCGGTGGACGGGCACGCGTGACAGGGCTGCCCTGGCGGTGACGTGCTCCAGGGACCATGAGACAACACACGCCTGAGGCTCCGGTTCTCCGCCCGCAGAGCCTGGTTCGGGGTTTCCCCCTGGGCCCCGGGGACGCCTTGCGCGGGGCCCGTCCCGGGCGCCGTTCCGCAGTCAGAGGACGCTGGGCAGCGGAGCAAAGCTGTCTGTGGACATCGCCAGTCCAGGTGGGGGTGGGAGAGGATGGAGGCCGGGAGCCGCGGGTCTGGTGTTCGTCCGGTGAGCCACCCTGACCCCGAGGGTCTTCAGCCCAGCCGGCCAAAGGCAGGGGGCAGCGGCCACTCCTGAGCAGCCCCCACGGGACCGCCTGGCAGGTCTGCAAGGCGCCCCGCGCCCCGTCCACCTGCCAGACGAACTCCAGGGGCTCGGGAAGCGTGGCCGCGACCACCGACCTCCTGCTGCGCCAGGGGCCGCGTGGCGGGTCCGCCGTCGGACCGAACAGCTCGTAAACGTTGAATGAGAACGTGGGGCTTGTTAAATTGGGCGGAAAACCCTGGAGCAACGTGACGGAAAACACTTTCTGTCCATTAAACAGGGGTGAGAACGACGGGTAGGAGAACTGTACGATCTGGAAGAGAAAAGCTCTCGCTGCGCCCTGGTGAGTCCCAAGTCGGACATTGTTGGCAACAACCTGGATGGGATAAGAAAACAGCTGGGGAGCCCAGTTAGCAAAGGCAAGGCCTGCGCTCTACACGGGTGGACCAGTAGGTGCACGTGCACATACGGAAGGTTGAACGACGGTGCTGACTGTGCTCCGTGAAATAAGCCAGTCATGCAGGACAAATACCAGATGATCTCACCCATGACGGGACAACAATGAGCAAAACTAACAACAAGCAGAACAGAACGAAATATATGAATACAAGGAATAGGCCTTCAGTGGTCAGGGGGAACGGGGTTGGGGGGAGGGGGAGGCAGAGGCAAAGAAGGGGAGCAGCTTAGACAAGAACCTAGTATAAAGGAACCATGGACATGGACAACAGGTGGGGTTGACTTTGGGGGGAATGGGTGGGTGGGGAGGGGGACAGAGGGGAGCAAAAAGGGGACGGATGTAATACAACAATAAAAAATTTTAAAATAATAAAATAAAATAAAGAGGAAAAAAAAAAGACTATGTTGATACGTGTTTTTAGCTGATCAACGCATATCCCTGTTGCTCCTGTGAGTAGGGTTGTCTTTTCTGTCACCCTTCTGTCACCATTCTGTCACCCTAGCTCAGCGCTGACAAGCCGAGGGTGGAGATGTAACTTCCTGCACTGGACACAGTCCAGAGATGCGGAGCCCCGGGCTGGCCATGTCCCAGCTTTGACCATGAGCTTTTGTCCACAACCTTCCCCTTCCCAAAGATGCTATTGATTAAATACTACAACCCAGGATTTCTGGTCAGGTGAGGACGTCATGGACACAGTTAGCAGATGGTCCACAAGGAGAGGTTCTCCACATGCGGCATCTCCCAGGGTTCCCACCTGGGCGAATACACAAGGAATTCCCGAAACCAACAACAACAACAAAAAAGAACGCTGATGTAGAAATGGGCAAAGAATGTAGCCAGCAGTTTGCGGGAGAGGAATCCCTAAGGGTATGAAAATGATCCCTGTGACAGTCAGAGAAAAGAAATTTAGGACAGCACAGAGCTGCTGATCCACAGCAGAACTTCCCTGGACAAGGACACGCGGAACCCAGGTGGGAGCAAGGTGCACCCACACGACCCTCCCCATGCCGTCTCCCCTTGACTCGCTTTCCCGGTGCCAGGATGTTGGTGCGGCCTGTCCCGTGAGCCGGAGTCTTCCAAGGACAGGAGGTCAGGATGTGGACCAGGTCCACTGGGCGCCAACATCCGATGGAGGGAGAGAAAAGGGGGGCTGGGAACCCCTTGCGAGCGGGCAGGTGCGCCCGCCGCGAGAAGAGGGTAGGAAGCGGGTCCCCGCTGACCGTGCACAGTCTCGGGAAGGCTCTCCGAGGCCGCCAGGAGGCCCTGCAGCCAAGTCCACGGCGGGAACCCGTGTCCCCGGAGGGGGCCTGCGGGCGTCCCCCGACACCGGCTCCCTGTCGCGGCAGCGCTGGGAAGCAAGACTGCGAACGTGTTCCAGCCGGGGTCCGGGTGGGCCCCACTCCCCGGGCCGGGCTCTGTGGGGGCAGCGGGCAGAGGAAGGCGCCTGCCGGGCGGTGCAGGGGTGCGGGGAAGGGGCGGGGGAGGAGGGTCTGTGCCCCTCGGGATGCACGGAGAGGCCAGCAGCCTAACGGGGGTGGGGGGGCACAGGTGCCAGGAGACGACCCGGGGAGCTGCCGGTCCGATGGGACCAGGGGGAGCTGCCCGGTCCGGCCCAGGGCGCTCAGCGAAGGCCGGCGGGGCGCCCACACGGAGGCCGTGCGTCCTGCGCACGTGCGCGCGGGGAGAGGGGGGCGGAGGGAGCCGTTGGCTCGGGGACCTACAGGGCGGCCTCACGGGGGTGGGACCGAGTCTGCGCCGCTCAGCTGTGTGACCCTGAGGGCCGGTCCGCGCCCCGCGCCCCGCTGGCAGCCGCATCAGGGAGTCGCCCCCCGACCCCACCCCAGGGACAGCAGCCGCTCCGGCACCGGCACCGAGGGGCTCGGGTGTACGGGGCCTGTGCCCCCACCTGTGCCCCCACTTACTTTCTCTCTGTGGCCACTCTGGCCGTGGGCTGGGGTTGCCTCCCTGCCCGGGTCTCGTTTTCTTTGACGCACCGGCGCTGGAGTGGCGCTGGCACAGCACAGTCACCCCTTTCCAGCCTGCGATTCGGGGGCCTTCGGGGACCTTCGGGGACCTTCGGGAGGCAGGGGTCCTGGTGCAGCTGTCACCACGCTCCAGGCTGAGCGTTTCCATCGCGGAAAAGAAACAGCACTGCACCCCTTGTCTGCACCCCTTGCCGGGACCCCATCCCGCCGCCTGCCCCTCACCCACCTGCCCCAGGTGACCACCAACTACTTCCTGTCTCCTTAGCCTGGTCTCTTCCAGACATTTCCCACAAAAGCAATCGTACCAATGTGACCCTCTGACACTAGCAGGGAGAGCTCAAGATCCATGCGTGTCACAGCATGTGCCTTCGTTCCTCCAAGCTGCCCATGAACCGACAGGCCGGATGGACCGCATCTGGTTCACCCTTTCCTCCCTGGTCCACATCTGGGCAGGTTCCACCTGGGGTCGGTGTGACCAGCGTCGCAGTGACGTTTGTCTGTAGGTTGTGACGCGGACACCCGGGGTGGCACCCTGGGTCATGGGGTGACTCGGTGCTCAGCCGTTCCAGAGACAGCCAGACCCTTTCCAAAGCGGGGCCCCATCCTGCAACCTGGCCACAGGGCACGGGGGTGGGTTGCTGGCACCCTCCTCCGCGCCTGCTGGCCCCTGGCCCCGGCACTCCCATGGGCCCTGCCTCCCCCAGCTCCCCAGGCCCTGGACTCCTGTGTCTGGCGCTCCCCGGACTCTAGAATGCGTCCGGGTTTCCTGTAAGATACCTTCATCGCATGGACGGAATGCGCCCTTGGCAGGTGGTGGGGTTGGCAGACCCCCCCCCCCCCCAATAAAAGAGTGGAGAAAAGGGAAGTTACTGTGACTGAGCTACCTCCGTCCTTCTTTTTCTCCTCCGCTCCAGGCCCTGGAGGGACACGGCGAGGGTGCGGGAGGGGCTGACCTGGGACAGCGGCCAACCTGGAGTTCGGCCCGTGGGGCCGGAGAGGCTGCCGCAGGCACAGGGGAGCCCCCTTCTGCCGCCTTGTCCCCCTGCAGACGTGGACAAGACGTGGACACCCTTCTGTAAGGGTGTCATAGGAAGCCCCCGCGTTGGTGACGGTTACGTAATCGGTGATGGTAGCTGCTCCTCTCATCAATGGCCTCTTTTACGGCTGCCTTATCTGGGAACAATTGCTGGCGTGCGCACTGTTTCTGTTTGTTCCGGGCGCAGACGCCCAGGTCCAGGGTGAGGCTGATCTTAAGATTGTCGCAGCGCGGGGACAAGCAGACGCTGTCCCAGCGCAGGGCGGGACACCGCCCGAGAAGCCCTGACTCCTGCGTCTGTCCCAGCCTGGGCTGAGGCCGGGCCCGCGGGGTTTCCTCCCCACGGAGCCAACACGGGTTCCAGCCCCTTGGCTCGTTGGGCGATCACCCTGGGACAGGAGCCTGCAGAGCCCCTTCCCGCCGGCCCGTCCTGCGCAGCAGGGGCCGCCGCCCGACAGCCCCTCGCACGGGACCAGGGCCACCCACGGCCCAGGCCAGCGCTGCCTCCCTCGCCGGCTCCCTGAGCAGCCCCTGGCTTCCGCCCCACGCGGGTCACACGTCTGCAGACAGCCCGGACCTGCCGGCTCGCAGTCCGACTTTGTGAGCATGGCCAGGACACGCGGTCTCAGCCCGTTGAGGTTTGCGGAGTTGGAGCATCAGCTTGGAAGCGGCAACCCCTTGAGCTGAAACTCACCTACGTGGAGGCGCACCCGTCTAAGGTGCGGGTCAGCGAACCGCCCACGGGTAGCCGCCACCTGGCTGGGCTGCGGACGGTGCCCCCCCACCCCCACCCCCCCGCCCGTCCCTGTGAACACCAATACGCTCTCTGCCACTGGATTCCTTTTGCCATTTGAGGAACTTGTTGTCATCGGAACCAGAGCGTTTTTGAGGTTCATCCGTGTTGTTGCACGTGTCCGAGTTTGCGGCCTTTCCTGCCAAAGGTGTTCCCGTTGTGTGGCTTTACCACAGCGATCAAGTTTGTCCCGGGAGGGGAAGGTTGGTTCAACACGGAAACTCACCGTGTTACCGGGGTAAACCTGAGAAGCCACACCCGGCCGTCTCACGATGTGACGAGAAGGCACCTGGCCGAGTTCCACACCCGCCGCAGTGACGTCCTCAGCCTACGGGCAGCGAAGTGGAAGCTCACCCTGCAGGGCAGGGATGGGCGCGGGGAGCGGCCTCGTGGACACGTACCCCAGCCGTGGCTCCCGGGGGCCAAGACTCGCCGGTGAGGCTGCGTGCAGACGTGGCTGCGCCCGGCCGTCTGGAGCCTTGACCGGGGCTGAGGACACGCTTCCCAGAACACGCCCGGCTGCTGGCGAGCTTGGGTCCCGCTGGCCGTCCTTGGGAAGCCTCCCCATGCCGCACCCTGGGGGTCTCTTCCTAAGGCTTCCTGGGTGTTTCCAAGACCCGGTAACGGCTGCCCCAGGGTGTGGGTTTCTGAGGAAGAGGAAGCGGGGAGCAAGCGCCATGCCTCTGTGGCCTCAGCTCTGAGATGACATCCTGCTGTCCCCCCAGAACCTGCTACTCAGAAGGGTCCCTTCCGGGGCAAGGGAGTCAGGAAGAGCTCCTGTCAGAGAAACAAGGAATGTCTATTTCTCAGCCGCCCGAGGCAGGAGAGGAGATGTTCCCTCCAGGAACCTCAGGGGCCAGGAGGGCAAGTACTACCCCTCTCACACACCCCGCTGTCTGGAGGGGCTGCAGCAGGAGAACAGAAGGCACGGGCCCGTGTAAACGTCCCAAGGACTCAGCAAAAGCTACTAAAGTTGTAAGTTCAGCAATGCGACAGGATTCAAGGTCAATGGACACAGTTTAATTGCATTTCTATATACTAGTAACAATTAATTATACATTGAAAAAATTAAATGCTATGTAAAATAATATAAAAGACACATAAAATACTTAGGGGTGAATGTACGAAAAGATGTGCAAGACTGGTATCCTGAAAACTATAAAACGTTACCAAATAACCTAAATAAGACCTAAATAAATGGAGAAATATGTCATGTTCCTGGATCAGAAGACTCACTTGTTTAAATATCAATTTTTCTCCAATTTGATCTATATGCAGACTCAACACAATCTTAATCAAAATATTAGCAGGCATTTGGTAGAAATTGGCAAACAGATTCCAAACTGTTGGTGGAAATAACAAAGTACATAGAAAAGCCAGAATAATTTTGAAAAAGAACAAAGTTAAAGGGTTTACATAGCCCGTTTTCACAACTTGTTACAAACTTCATTATTGTCAATAAGGACCATGTAGAATTATCTTAAGGACAGACCACATAGAACAATGAAACAAAATATGGAGCCCAGAGATGGGCAGTGAATAAATGCACTTAGACAGGTGTGTGTGGAAAATGTCCAGCCATGGTTAATATTAGGAGGACGGTTTGCATGACATTGGTGTAGCCTGGCAGCCAAGGAGAGTGGACTGGAATGCACATGCGTGAACAATGGCGACTTCACTGTAGTAGCCAGTGGGGGTGGTAGATGCTGTTGAGTGAGCACGTGTACTGTGTGGTTGTCACGTTCAAAATGACGGAGTGAGTAGAGCAATGCATCTGCATCAAATTTTGCATTAAGCTCGAACATTCCTCCGTGGAAGCTCTTTGGATGGTTCGGAGGCCGCACTGTAGGCAGCTGGTGATGGGCAGCGTCACCATGACAATGCGCCCTCTCTTGCATCACGCCTCGTGCGGTGTTTTGGTGAAACACCAAATCGCCTGGGTAACCCTAATCCCCCTACAGCCCAGAGTTGGTGCCCTGGGACTTTCGGCTTTTCCCACAACTAAAAATGCCTTTGAAAGGAAAGAGATTTCAGACCATCGATGAGATTCAGGGAAGGAAAACAAGGCAAAACATGGCAATGGGGAGAACTGGGTGAGGTCCCAAGGTGTCTACTCTGAAGAGGACTGAGATGTCATTGTCCTTTGTACCACGTTTCCTGTACCTTCTTCAAAATAGATCGTAGACATAAAGGTATACCTATAACCTATTTAAAAAAAAAAAAAGGGTATGAGAGAAAACCTTCGAAAACTTGAAAAAGGAAAAAGTTCTATTCATACCTACAGAAGCACCAACCATAAAACAATGGCTACAATGGATTTCATCAAAATTACAATCCTGTTTTTCTAGTATAAGTGCTACCAGGGGTCCCGCGGGCTATGGGGGTGGAGAGGCGGAGGCGGTGACGACCTCAGAGCGGGAGTGTGTCCGCCGGCCCTCAGCGCCACGGTGGTGCAGGCTGGGTGCAGGAGAGCAGGGGTCAGGGCGGGCGGTGGAGG
Source organism: Noctilio leporinus (assembly GCA_004026585.1). NCBI lineage: Eukaryota > Metazoa > Chordata > Mammalia > Chiroptera > Noctilionidae > Noctilio > Noctilio leporinus. The sequence continues at coordinate 22,408 of PVIW01009358.1, forward strand.
GCAGCGCCAGGGAGCGGCGCGAGGGGTGTGGTGGCGAGTGTGACTCCGGGCTTGGTGGGGGTCTGGGCAGGAGAAGAGGACAGGAGAGGCGTCCGTTTTGGACCCTGGCGGGTCGCACGAGGATGGACCCCCGGGAACGCAGCCCATCTCCTCAAGCAGTGGTCTTCACACGGTTTGTCAATACGTTTCCAAAGGTTTTCGAAAAACCCTTTACTTTTGCTATTTAATTTGGTTTTGACTTTTGCTGTTTTAAAATGGTCACTTTCATAAGGCAACTATTTCGATGGGTCATGGGAAAATCTGCCTGCTAACAGAAAACGTGGAAGGGTGGGGAGTGACGTGGGGGCAAGACTGTCTTGGGTGGAGAGGCAGGTGCCACCGGAAGAGGGCCTGCCAGGGCTCCCCTCTGCCCGCAGGACATTCGGCAACACCCCTGACCCCTGCTTGCTAGATGTGGCCACCCCACGTGTCCAGGCGTCACCGAAGGTCCCCTGGGGTGGATCCCCGGTTGAGAACCACTCCAGGCGGGGCGCTGTGGGGAGTCCCTGCACCTGCAACCTGCAACCTGCAGAGCAGCCGCAGTGGCCGGGCCACCCCGCCCCCCTCCTCTGCTTAGCGCACAGGACGGGGTGCAGCCCTCAATTCCCGACAGCTGGGTGACAACGCAGGGGGCCGGCCAAGGGGGTGGGCGTGGGCTCCCTTCATCCTGGCTTCTGGCCTCCGGCCCTGAGGACAGGGTGGGGACTGGCTGTAATTGGGGTTGATGACATTGGCAGAGATGCCCCCCCAGAGACCCTGGGAAATAACCGAAGGAGGTGAGAGGACTGAGATCTTCTCACAGCAGAGAAGAACGCGTGTCAGAAAGACTGGCACCTTCTTCGGACGTGGTGGCGGGCAGTGCCACCCCAGCGGTGGTCCGAGGCTGCTGCTGCCCTCAGGCTGCCAAGGGGCTTGCTCCTGAAGGCCACCGGCACTGCGAGGAGACCTGGGCCGGGTGCAGCGCTGGGCCTCGGGGCGTGGTGGCCGTCACACACCGTCCGGCTCTGGCTCCAGCTCCCTCCCTCGCCACGGCGCAGCTGTGTGAGTAGCAGGCTTTACAGGTCACAGAACAGAGCCCGGGACTGGCAACCCTGTTTTTAAAAAACTGAATGAAATGGAAACACATCAGAGTACACGCCACTTGGAAAGAATAGGTGTCATTTACGAAACCTTGGTTTCGGTCACACATGGGGATGCTCATACAAAATACACACGTGTACTGGGCCGCAGCGTGAAACTGCATTTCTAACTGTGGAGACTGGTCTGAAAAGCGGCAGAGGCACCGCTGGTCTGGGACCGGGAGCCCAACCTGGGCTGACGTCAGGCCGGGCCGGGCCCGCGGTGATTTCCATCCACACCTTCTCCTCGGACACCAGGGGCACCTGCCAACGCTGGCTGGGTCTTCCTCAGACTACCCCGCGGTCAGCTGCTCACCTGCTTCTGCCCGGGGAGCGGGAGGGGTCCCCCGGGGGACAGGCCGCAGCGCCCAGGCACGAGCGCCAGCAGTGGCCTTCGGTGGGGTGGGCCAGGCAGGTAGATTCCAGGGTCCTCACCGCAGCGGGAAATTCGTAAGCTTTCCAAAGTAAGCGCTGGCTGCTTCTACGAGGGTTGCACCGTGGACGGGAGAGGAGCCGGTTGGATGAACCAGACGACTACCCCCAGGTCCTCTGCTCACGACTAGACGCAGGTGGGTTTCACTCACTGGTGTCCCCCGTGCTCTGTGTCTGTTCCGATTTGTCCCCGAGGGACACTTACTTCCCTGGCCCGGCCACTTCGCCGTGGACGGTTTCCCCAGGTTAACCGCTGCTGTGCCCCGGGCCGGCCCGCAGCCTGCGCCTCATTCCCCTCCCCGTTCTCCCATGTCGCTCTGCGTCCCGCGGCTGCGTGCCCACCTCCAGGTCAGTGGGCTTCTTCCTGGTTCGGGGGGGGCCCTGGCGGCAAGTCCAGGGCAGGAGGAGGAGAGCTGGGGTGCCTGTCCCTCTCCGTGTCTTTGGCTGCGTGTTCAGTGTTGCTGGTCACGCTTGCGTCCCAGCCCCCCGGTGCCTGGCCTCCGGGCTCCGGTGACACAGTCTTTCCGTATTAGCAGCTGCAGGTTTTTCTTTTTTCTTTTGCAAATCTCTGAGTCGCTTCACAGTCTTCTGTTGGGCATCTTCATGCCCCGTGTGAGGAATTCATGGGTTACGTTCCTTGGCGTGACATCTTACAACGGTTCCTGTTTTCCCCTTGGAAAGGACTGACGCACTTGTCATCTGTTACTTCACAAGGTGGTGTTGAGTTCTCCAGGCTCCATCCACGTACGGCAGGTGCACGTTGTTGATTCAGTGACACTCAGCTCAGGATCAGACCCGCGATTCCCTGCCAATGTTTGTGTCTCATTCTAACGGACAGGGTTCGCTGTTGTCTTTCACTCTTATTTTCCAGGGGGCAAGTGTGCAGCGTTCTGGGGGTTCCCCAGAAAACAGAGCCTGAGGCAAGGATTAAGTGAGGAGGAATTCAGGGGTGCTGGGCGCACCTCGGAGTGCCGGGAGGTGTGAAGCCATGGCGGCCAGAGAGGGGAGAGGGAGGTGACACAAGGGAGGATGGGGGCCCCTGGGGGCACTCAGAGAGGTGCGTGACCACACTGCTCACAGCCTCGTGACCGCGCCATGGAGACGCCCAGCAGGCACACCTGCCGGACCACACTGGCCGTCTTGGGAAGCCCGAGTGGAGACACGACGCCCTGCCCAAGGGAGGGCAGGGAGGGGACTGGTTGTCCAGCGATCGCTGGTGTCCGGGGCTCCCATTCGCGGACGATGGCCTCCGTGGGAGTTAGAACCTCCATGTTTCTGCTGTCCCACCAGACACCCAGGCACCCAGAAAGCAGGGCCCCAGGCTCTGCAGCAGGGGGTCTTCCGAGTACACGGTGGCTGCGGCCAGACAGCAGCTCACAGCTGCCCACGTGCAGATGCTCCTGGCGGCGGGACTGCGGGTCCGAAAGGCAGATGGGGAGAGAAGACCGGAGGGGTCAGCTCATGCATGGAGTCATCTCCCCCCAAAGTGCCTGTGCTGAAGTGCTCACTCCCAGGGACCTCGGAACGTGACTGTATCTGGAAATAAGGCCTTGGAACGCGTGACCAAGTGAGAACACCAGTCCGGGGGGCCCTGACCTGGTCCAACCTTTTAAAAAAGCAGGAGAAGGTTCGGACACAGGACTCCAGAGACACGTGCGCCCCAAGGAGAGGCCAGGCGGGGACACCACGAGCAGGTGGCCGGCTGCTGGCCGAGGAAAGGGGCCTCAGGAGAAACCAGCCCGGCCCTGCTGCGGCCCTGGACATCCAGCCTCCAGAATCGGGAGCCAGTCAGTTCCCTCTGTCGAAGCCCCCGGTCCGTGGCATGCGGAGGGCCCGCCCCCGGCAGTGAGCGGAGGCACCAGCAAGGTGTTTCTGATGCAGCTCGTTGATAACATTCCTTCTCCCTCCTGACAGGTCAGGCTGCCCGCCCTTGTGCACCCAGCCCTGGTCACTTGGGAGAGAAATCCAGTGAGGGGCGGGGCAGGTTCTGGGTGCGTAGCTGCATGTTGGGTGAGTTTCCAACACGCACAGCTACGTGCAAAGGTGGGCAAGTGAGGAAAGCTCTTTGGAGGAGTGGAGCCTGAGTGGGTCTCTCACGTGCCCCTCTCCCAGGAGGCAGGTCGGGGTGTGTGTGTGGGTCCCAGGGGGCCCACAAGGTGACAACCACAGATCATGTCCCCATGGGTCCCACACTGGGGGCCCGAGGGACCTTCCTCTGTGGGTGAGAGCAGGGGCACCAGGTTCCCGTTACCTGATCGGCCAAAGGCTTTGTTATCCAGGCCTTGGAGACTTTCATTATAATTCACTTACATTTTATGAAAAAATACCAAATCCTTTGGCCAGTCAGGTGGCTTGTAATTCTCTGCTTACAACGAAATTAAAGGCAGTCCGAGCATCAACGTAAGAACCTAAAACTAACGCCTGATAGACGATCACAGCATAACCCGTTACTGTGTCCGCAGACCACGTGCCGGTTTAATAATAAAACCCGTGCTTTCCGGTGGGCTGGAGGGGTCCGTGGGCAGCTCCACGCCGGGCGCTGTCAGAGCAGCTCGTGTGCTCATGGATGGCCACGGCCCTCGCCCGTGCAGGGGGGTTCTGGGACGGGGCTGTCCCTCCACGTGCCCGGGGTGCTCAGGCAACACGTGCCTTTTCACGGGTCCTGGAAACTCTGCTCCCCCTGAAAAATGCGTGTCTCCTCAAAGATTATGAGAACCAAGCAAGACTGTTTTGATCGATTGTGTATTTATCTCGGTGGCTCCAGAAAGCTCAAAGTCATGGACGCGGGTTAAGTCCCTCACCGTGTCACTTCGTGAGCGGCCTACCCTGGCTCTAACCTGGTGTTAACTCGGGGCCTAGTTCCTTCTGCTGCTTCTCATTTTCTATCTTGGCGTTTTCTTACTGTGTTGTCTGTATTTCCTGTACGTTATCTCAAATCACACATTTCATCATTTCTTTTTTTCCGGATTTGTGTCATTTCTAAAGGTGGCTGGAGGATCGGTTCCATTTTGGGTCTCCTAGGGCATCACCACGGCTTCCTCTGCTCCCCGTTCCCGTCCACCACAGAGAGAGGCTCCTCAGCTCAACGGGGAGGTTTGGGGGAACCCGGGCTCTCCTGGTGAGTCCTCAGCGCCCAGCACCCAGCACAGGACTTACTTTCCATAGAATGTCACCTGCCACGCAGGATAGGATAATCCCCCCCACGGTGAAATTTCTCACGTCAACTCCCAGGAATAAGGGGACTTTGTATCTGTAGCAACTCCTGGAACGCGTGTGGATCGAGGAGAAAGAAAGACCCATGACCAGTAGACCTGACACGCGTTATCATGAAAGGAACATGCTGTGTAACACTGGGTGGTAAACGTTTTCCCTGGTGATGAGGGCCAGAGCAGTAGCTCCGTTTCACTCAGGTAGCCTTCCTGTGGATCCTTACTCGACATCCTGGACGCGGACCGCGCACCCTGTGCTCCAGGGCGGCCATGCCACCTGCAGCCTGCGAAGTCCTGCCCCTTGACTAACAGGGGCACCAGCAGAACGGGGGCCCAGTTCACCCCGGTGCACCAGCCTGGGTCTCAAATGCGGCAGAAGGGGACCCAGTCCAGTTTGCCGTTCGGATCCGCGCGCTTTGCTGGGAGGGTGGCTCTCCTGCGACTGGTCGGGGTGAGGGCCCAGGCGGAGCTCCGCGCACCGTCACCGTCTCTGTCGCAGGGCGCGCCGGGCCACGATTCCCAGGTTACTCAGGGCACCGCGGGTCAGCCGCCTCTGGCTGTGAAGGTCCTCAATGCCCCTTGAGGACAGGGGTGCTTAGAGGCCAAGTCCCTGCTTTTGAGTTCAGCTGTTTTTGAGCTGTTTGGACAAAAGGTCACCAGATCTTTCTCAGCAGGAAACGTGTCATTTTCCATGTGTCTGTGACGCTCGAAGACGGTTGAAGTGATTCCCCCCTAAAATTTCCACAGATAACTTTCTACCCACGGAATAACTCACTGTGATGTCTTGGCGAAAACGTGGTAAGAACCCCTCTCCCCTCCCACCCGGAACCCAGTCTGCAGGCTCAGCCCCGCGGGTGCCCTTGGCGGGGAGCGGCGGAGGCCACCCCGTCAAAGTCGACCTCTCGAGGCCGAGGTCACTAGGCGGGTCTCAGCACGGGGAGGAGGGCGGGGTGTCCGGGACCCCTGCCGGCCTGCGAAGGGGGGCCCTGCCGCTCCTGGCTGCTTGTGGAGGCGCCGTCTCACGTGTCCTTGGGCCTCGCAGCGGAGTCCCCTCGCGCAGGGCTACTCCGCGCGCCCTGGGCCAAGGCACCTCCGCGGGAGCTGCGCGTGCAGGGCTTGCCTCGGGGCCGAGGGGTTTTCTGTGCACTTTGCAGCGCTGCTCGGTCTGGAGGGGGACCTGCCAGGAGTCAGGCTTGGGGCTCTCAGGACAGCCCAGGGCCCGCGCCTGCGCGGGGCAGGTACCGGGGGGAAGCCCCTCTCGCCCGCCGGTGGGCGCCTGTCCCGCAGGACCGGCCTCTGTTTCCACCGTAAACAGCGTTTGGCCTTTGGGGCGCAGGGGGAGGTGGAGTTTCTGGGACTCAGTTCAGGGCCCTCGGGACGGGCTCCCCATCCCCTCCCGCACCCCAGGTGTGTCAGGTGCGCCCCTCTGCGTCACCGCGGGTGACTGGCAGCCCCCGGGACCGCCGCGGTTTCTCTCCATCGCGCACGATTTATAGTTCACGGGCGTCTTCCTCGAGCGCAGCGCGTCCGCTGTCACTGGCCCCGAGCCCCGCGCTGCTCCGAGTCAGGGGCGGGCGGGTCGGTCCGGGACTCGCCCTGGTGCCGGGTCGCTGCCGCCGTCCGGACCGAGCCCGCGTCGCCGCCGCCGCGCCCGCTGCCCCGCGCACCCCCGCCCGCCGCGGGCTGGGGTCTCGGCCGCGCCCCGCTGGACCTGGTGCGCCCCGCGCTGGTGCGTCCGTGCGCGCCGCGCTCGCCTCCGGCGGGACGGGAACTTTCTGCCGCCCGGCGGGCGGGCGCCGCGTCGGACCTCCGGGCGGGGGGCGCGCGGGGCGGGGGGCGCGCGGGGCGGGGCGCGGGCGGGGCGCGGGGCGGGGCGCGGGCGGGGCGGCGGCGGCGGCGGCGGCGATTGGCTGGGGCGCCATCCGGGGCCTGCTCGGCGCCGCTCGCTCGCTCGCCCTGAAGGCAGCAACATGGCGGAGGTGAGCGGCGGCGAGCGGCCCCGCGTCCCCGCGACCCCGCCGGTCTGGGCGGCCCGGGCCCCCCGCGTCCCTGCGGGCGGCGGCAGGCGGGCGCGGGCTCCGGGCGGGACCGGGGCGCGGCGGCGTGGGGGGCCGGGGGCCCGGGATCGGCGCCGAGTCGGGGCCGCGGGGACGCGGAGCCCGGGCGCTGCCTGCAGGCGGACTGCGGGGCGGCGGCGGGGCCGCGACACTGCCCGGGAGGAGCGGATCCCGGCGCGGGGTCCGGGCGGCGGGCGCGGAGCGGGGCGGAGGGCGCGGTGCGGGAGCCCGAGGGTGCGGGGCGGGCGGACACTACGCGCTGCGCTCGGGGGCCCGGGGCGGCCTGTCCGCTGCAGCCTGCGGCCGCGTCCCCCGGGACCGGCGAGCCGCGGTGGGGGTGTGGCGGGGCGGCGGGGGCCGGGGCCCGGGCCCCCGGGAGGACCGGCGGCGCCGCAGCCGCGCGGAGGATGCGTTCGCTCCTGTTCGGGGAGGCGCTCCGCTGCGCTCCGGCCTCCGCTCGGCCCGGACGGCGGCCCGGCGCACGGGGTACGCAGGTGCCGGGGACGAGGGCAGGACCCGGAGCCGGGGGTTCGGGGATCCTGAGATGCGGGGCGGCGCGGGGTTGCGGACCCTCCGCTCGGGCGGTAACTCGCTGGGCGCCGGGGCGGGCGGCACCGCCTGTTAGACGCGGTCGGCGCCCGGGGCTCGGGAGGGGCCGGGCCGGCCGGGGGCGAGCGCTGCGCGCGGGTGTCCCTCGGCCCCGGGGCCTCCCCGCGCCGCCGGCCGCCGGCCGCTGACTCGTGTCTCTCTCCCCAGGCTTCCTTCGGGAGTTCCAGCCCAGGTGTGTCCCATTTTCTCGCCTCTCCTGCGGGTCCCCCCGGGGGACGGGCTCCGCGATGCCGCGGAAAGTTCCCCAAGGCTGTCCGCGTCCTGCACCGCGTTTTCAGAGTGGCGGTGCCCGTTTTGGTAACGAAGTTGTGATCGGCCCGGAATACAGAACCTGCCCGCCGCACGGTGGAACCATCATCATAATCTTTTCAGTTTTCGTACCTTTATACTATTCTCTTTCTCTTTCCTTGCTCGTTGCAAAAATACGTGTTAACAGCTGCCAACAGACGACTTGCCTCCTGACGCACTGTGTCTTCTCCGAGCGGAGACCCCGGGAAATCGCCTTGGCCGCCTTGGAACGGAGCGCAGCGTCCCCGCGACTCCAGTGCGCTAGGCCGTTGGGGCTGCTGTGGATGGTGAACCAGGACATGCGACTCCCCGACTTTTCTAGGGCGTTTTTCAGAGTTGAATGCCTGTAGGTTGTGTTCAGATCGAACCTGGGGACTTAGGTAAAGCCGCCATAATCAAAAATGCAGGACGCGTCGCGCAGGAAGGGTGCGGGTCTGCGGACCCAGCTGCCCAGGCAGGTGCCTCTTGCGGCCGAAGCCGCCGCAGGGACTCGCGGGGCCCTGCGCACCGGCACCCTGGCCCGCGTTGGAGGTTGGGGACCCCGAAGCCTTCCTGGCAGGGCCTTACTGCGGGGCTAGAACGTGAGGGTAACTCGGTTCCCGTCCCAGCGCCCTCCTGGCTGCCGCCTCCCCGCTCAGGCCTGGCAGACACCCCCGAGCCAGTGCAGCTCCCCAGTTGTAGCGTTGAGGCCGTGGGGGTCTCGCCGCGGACCCCGCTCGCTAGGCGACCGGAGGAGCTCTGGGTCCTGCGCGCTGCGCGGCCGCGGACCCCCGCCGGGGGCGCCAGGTCCGTCGGCTTCGGGGCCCCTCCCCTCCTGGCGGCCGGGTAAACGGGTAACGGGAGGAACTTGTGGCTGTTTAAAAGTAACTGCCTGCATCTTCACATTTAAAAGTCACTTTAGAACGTTTCGGTAGTTTTGAGAGAAACATTGCTTCCTTGTGACTGGTTTCCGGAAAAGGATATTTATGTGCGTGATGCCAACATCTGGAGGATCGTGGGATTTTTCCATTTCGTATCACCGTCTGCTGCGGAGATGGTGCCGTCCGAACGCGCCAAATGACGGTGTGGCTTTGGTTTTGAAACAAATTTACAGCCTGTTTTCAATTGGTTCAGTTTTAAAGAGAATTTTAGAACTAGAAGGGACTCTTGAGGTCGTTTAAGCCAACTCTGTGTGTTTTACAAGGGAACTGGACGAGGCCCAGAGAGTTTACGTGCTCAGGCCGCCGGCGCCAGGGGCAGAGGTGAGGGGAGACCCGCCCCGTGTCCTGGGGTATTGATCACCTTCCACTCCATCCCGCCTGCAGCGCCAGAGGGGTGGGGCCCCGGCACCTGGCATACCACAGAGGCCTCCAGGGATCCTCAAAACAAGTTTATAAGGGTGGATGTTCGGCTTTTAAGCCGTTTAATAAATTTACCGAAAGATAAGCTAATCCACTTATACTTGAGCAGGTTTTAAAATGAACAGGTAATATTTTCAGCATGGTGAAAGTCACATGGTAACATAAGTCTCCTGAGGAATAAAGTCCCGTAGAAATTCTGTGTGTACCTACACGTACGTACACATACGTACACACGCACGCACGCATTTGGAACAAGGGATCAGCGTTGTCCAAACTCAGAATCAAAACCATTGAATTAGGTCTGGTTTTTCCCATGGTGAAAAATCTGAGGTCTAGTTCAGTATTTTATTAATGATATCACACCGTCCTTAAGTGTTTGAGATTTCAAAATGGAATAGCTTGACTAGAAGATCAAACTTTTTATGTTGACAATGCGTTTCTCCATTTCTCCTTTCATTCACCCCAAGATTCTGATCCTTCCTTCCTTCCCAGCTCTGAGAGTCTCCGGTCTAATTGAATTAGATTTGGGAATAAAACATGTGGAGAAAATCCCATTTTTCACCATTTGGTTTCATTCACGTGGGGTTACGGATTTTATTTATTTTTCCACTTTGTTTCCAGAGTATATTGTTAACTTTATATTTGTCGTAAAAATGTATTATGTAAGGAAGTATGACCTGACCAAAACAACTTGCCACACCTATGGTTTCCTGTAGTCCCTTCACATACTCTTCAGAATTTGTTGGGTAGACTGAAGAGAAGCATGTTCATGCAGTGTAATGCCTGTCTGACTCATGCCAGGAAGCTTGACATGCTTCTCAAGACTAGATCACTGATGAGCTGCTTCACACAACCTGGGGTTTGTTCAAAAACCACGTTTCTGTTGTATTTTGAGCCTTGACTTGAGGTTTGGAATTTGGGTAACATTTATATTCTCTCCTCCAAAGGTGTTTACCTTTAGTGTATAACAGATTCTTTTGGAATCTTGGATTCATAATCCTTTCAACATTTTTCCGTTGCTTTTAGGCAAATCTATAAAACCTCATAAGCAAGCTTGATTTTCTGTGAGAACGTTGTTCAGGACACTGCATTTAAAAGTCACTTTGCTGCTGTTACAGATTATAAGTCTTATTCTGTGGATCGGCCTCCCCGTGAAAGTATCGTTAAATTACTCTTCCTGCTGCTTCTGCTGGGTCACATCTTTCCAGGACTGCGTGGTCTTACTTTACAACCTGTGACGTGTGTGGTAAACGCCGTCATCAAAGCTCACGTAGAAACAGTAAAAGGCCCTGGCAGAAGAACACAGGTGGTTGCCTTTTGTGTCCAACCGTGTGAGCCTGTAAAGTGAAGTCTGTTTCGTTCCAGTAGGATCTTTGTCTTCTGAGGATCACGACCTGAGCCCCTCCACGGAGACGCTGACGCCCGGCCGCGGCGACCCCGGGACTCGGGACGAGGAGGAGATGGTGGACGGGGGCAGAGACTTCGGCCCGGAGATCGGAGACTTGGAAAAGGTACAGGACGTTCCCTGAGCTCCCAGCAAAGAGTGTGAAATGCTGTTGTCAGTTGTATTTTACTGCTGCTTTTGGTCTAACTTTTACGGAATGTCGCTGATTTTCTCATCACCTGGGAAGATAGCTGATAAGGACACTTTTACTTTAAAAAAATTACGTTCTACCTGCTAACCTAATTTTTTAAAAAAGATTTTATTTACTTTTAGAAAGAGAGGAAGGGAGGGAGAAAGAAAGGGAGAGAATCCTCGGGGTGCAAGAGATCGTATCGATGGGTTGCTTCTTGCAACCCCCCATCTGGGGACCTGGCCTTCAGCCCAGGCCTGTGGCCTGACCGGGAATCAAACCAGAGACCTTTCGGATCGTAGGCCAGTGGGAGTCGCCTGAGCCACACCAGCCAGGGCTGCCCACCTAATTTTGAAGTTAATGCCGGCACGGCAAAGGAGGCATCCCTGCTGACAGGCGGTCACGTGCCGGTCCTGACTTCACCCGAGTCCCAGCCCAGGGCCCCAGGGGACAGCGCTGTCTCTGAGGGCCGGGCTAGAGTTAACCGCAGTAGATGCGGGAGTGTCTTCCTTCAGACCACTCACTCTGGAGGAAAACGCCAAGAATGTTTCGAGGGAGAAGTTTCATTTACTCTTTTAAAATGTAAGTTAGTAACGTACCGTTTTCGAATTGCCCCCTCGCCATCATCTTTGATGATGAGGCAGATTTTTAAATCCAGAATCAATATAGATTCAAAGGAAGTGGATTTTAAACACACATTTCTACCAAGTCTACAAAGAGAGGCCTCCATGGGGGTCACCTTGAAAAACATGTGGGATTATTCCTACCTGTGTGTTAACCTTATTTGCAAATGTTTAATCATCCCAGAATAACAAAAGCTTTCAGGAATACTATTGACCAATAATAATCTCTTGAGTTTTCATGGCTCTTTTTTCTTGATTATTAGTATTTTTTTAAGGTTTTATTTTTAGAGAGAGGGGAAGGGAGGAAGATAATGCTCCATATGGTCCCCATACCTATGATTTTGACCCTGTTCTAGCTGTTGCTTAGTTTGTTTTGTTCTTCAGGTTCATTTGTTGATAGTTGTGAGTTTGTTGTCCTTTTAATGTTCATAGTTAAGATCTTCTCCTTAAGTCCCCTTGACATTTCATGTAATAAGGGCTTGGTGGTGATGAACTCCTTTAGCTTTACCTTGTCTGGGAGGCACTTTATCTGCCCTTCCATTCTGAACGACAGCTTTGCTGGGTAGAGTCTTCTTGGTTGTAGGTCCTGCTTTTCATCACTTTGAATGCTTCTTGCCAGAACCTTCTCACCTGCAAAGTTTCTTTTGAGAAATCAGCTGATGTTCTTATAAGAACCCCTTATGAACTCTCTTCTTTTGCTGCTTTTAAAAAAAGATTTTATTCATTATTTTTAGAGAGAAGGGCAGGGAGGGAGGAAGAACGGGAGAGAGACATCCATGTATGGTTGCCTTTCACCTGCCTCCAGCCATGGACCTGGCTGGAGACCTGGCTTGCAACCTGGTTATGTGCCCTGGCTGGGAATCGAACCGGCGACCTTTGGGTTGGCAGGCTGGCACCTTATCCACTGAGCCACCAGCCAGGGCCAGAAGTGTGGGACTGGCACCTCTCTAGCTATTGCCCTGGCCGTGGTTCCCCCAGTGGGTGGGTCTGCAGACGTTCCAGGGCCATGGGGCCCCCTAAACAGACAGACTGACTCTGCTGAGGGACCAGGAGCTTCTTCCTCCACCCCAGCCCCCGCTGGTTTTCAGAGTCAGAAACAATGAGGCTCTGTTCCCACCCCCCACCCCCAGCAGTGAAACCATGAGCTGTGGTCTGGCCTGGTGTCCCTCCCCGTGTGTAATGTGTGACTGCTCTTTCCGCCCGCCGGCCACAGCCGTCCCGTTGGCTCCGTGCCCCGGCTGCCTGGCTCCATCCCTCTTACCTGTCTGGATGAGTATCACATCTCTAAATTGTTGGTTGTTGGATTTCCACGCAGCTCAGTCCTGGGAGTCCTGGTTGTTTTCGTTGTGAGGTTAGTTGTGGGGCTGGACGCGAAAGCCAGGAGGGTGGTGCCCAGGCCCGTGGGCACAGTCGCGGCGGCTCAGGACGTGAGGCCGTGGCCCGCGCTCGGCGGGACGCTGCGGTGTGCGCGTGCGCTCTGTGGCCCGTGGCGTCCAGCGCCCGTGCTGACCCCGCGCCCGGCCCGTGCAGGAGGGGAGCCTGCCCCTGGAGGACCTGCTGGCGTTCTACGGCTGCGAGCCCGCGCTGCCCACCGTCGCCGCCTCCAGCGCCCACAGCTCCCCGAGTGGCCTGGCCGATGAGCTGCCGGACATGACCCTGGACAAGGTGAGTCTGGAGGAGTTGCAGGCCGGCGGCCGCGGACTGTGTCACCCCCCCCGCGTGGACGGCTCGATGTTCCGAATGTGAACTTGGCGGCTTGTGCCGCTTTGGTGGCTGATGCGAATATTGTTTGGCTTTGATCACGTTACTTTAAACGTGGAAGGAGCTTCCCAACATTTTGCATGTTTGAGTATCCTTCCCCGACTTCCCACCTTTCCTGTGAAGACGTACTTTGCCTGCACATGTTCCCCTAACCTCCTTTGATCCTGTGGACGCTTGAGTGCATTGGTCAGCGAACCCCTGGAAGCCTCCAGACCCAGCCGGCCCGGCGGGGAGGGTGGGAGAGGTGTGTGCCGGGCCGGAGAGGGGCGTCGGCCGGGCCATCGCCCGTGGCTGCCAGGCTGGTTGTGGGGAGGCCCAGTCACCGCGGAGACGTTCACACAGCACTGTCTCTGCTAACAGATCCCCGGGGAGCCTTCCTCGCCTTTCCGATCTCAGGCAGGGAGAGGAATCCACATCTTGGAACCTCTTCCTGTGAGTTACGTTTCCCCTCCAGTCGAGTGTGATGTGAGTGTGCTGCAGAACCCACCTGTTGCGCCCCGTCGCCGGGCGCCCTGCACCTGCAGGACGTGACCCCAGACCTGTGTCCTCTGAAGTGGTGGAGCTGCTGGTCAGGGCTGCTCGCTAGCTGGGCTTCGCGAATTGTGGGAAGGGTGGCCTTACCAGACTCCGGTTTTAGAGTCATGCCCGAGTGTCTGCTGGGAGCAGGGTGGGGGTGGGTGCAGGCCCCCCGGGAGCACCGGCATCCGAGGGTGCTCAGGTCCCCCACCCTGCGTGCAGTCACCTCTGGGAGGGTGGCCCGGCCGGCCCCGGCGGGATGTGGTGACGTCAGGGCTGTGGGCGCGTTTCCCGAATCGCATGGATCCGCCGGTGGGTGCGCAGCCCTCAGACAGGGAAGGCGGCCGATGCTTTTGGCAGAAAGTGGGTTCGGTCGTGAAGCTCTCAGGAGGCGGGTTCTGTCTTCAAGTCGCAGGGAAGCGGCTGCAGCTGCAGACAAGCTCTTTGCAGGGCCGCTCGGGGCAGGTTCTCGTAGTAAACAGCTGAGCACGGCCAACTCCCAGGCGTGTCTGAGTGTCCACACGGAGTAGGTTACGGAATTTCACACGCGCTCAGAACGAAAGGAGCCTCAGCTGTTTCTCGTGACACCGTAACGGTCGTGAACAATGTTATGAAAAGGTGTTTTCGCAAATTGAGGCGATGCCGTCGTTTCTAACTCCGGCACGGCACTCCTGTTCTCGTAGGAGGAAATAGCAAAAGACCTCTTGTCAGGGGACGATGAGGAGACCCAGTCTTCCGCGGACGACCTGACACCATCCGTGACGTCCCACGAGGCGCCCGACTTCTTCCCGCGGCCCCTGCGATGTAAGAGCCCGGGGGGGGGGCTGGGGGGCGGCGGGACCTCTGCGCTGCCGTTGCCGCATGTCACTGCGTCCAGTCGTTTGTCAGGAGAGAGCACGTTTCTTACCGAGTTGAAATAAAACGCTACTCTGGTCTGTACAAGAAGATAACCGTGTTTGTTGGGACGGAGGGCACCTGGTACCGTGTTGGGAAGTCAGTGCCCAACTTGGTGCCCTGCCTTCCAAAGTTCACCTCTTTCTGTGACGGTCAGTCCAGTTCAGCCACCAAGTTTCATAGACTTTTGGGGCTTCTCCTATTTTCAAAAACGATCAGTTGCTCAAAATGTACTTTTTATTTTTAGTGATTTATTTGATCACCTTCTCTCAGTTCCTGGTGTTGTCCCTTAATGCATATCAGTAACATTTATAAGGTCTTGGAACAGAAATAATTTGTTACGTGCAACGTACTTATTTCTCAGGTATTTTTATGGTCCCGCTACTCGGTGAGCTAGGTCACAGGCGCGTTCACTGGGCGCACGAGGCTGTGACTTGGGCGTGCGGTGCCGTCTGACTGGTGTAGCTGGGCCTGCAGCACTCGGTGGTCTTCTTTAAGGCGACCCCGGTGGCCTGAATACGCAGGTGGCCCCGGTGCTGCGCCCGGTGAGCAGTGGCAGCGCCTGTGTGACGACAGACGTGGGAACCGGGCGGGAGCACGCGTGTGCTGCGCTGCCAGCGGACCTTCACGTGCCACGTGCCCGGCGCCTGTCTGCCCAGATAGGCGGGGAAACCCTTTGACATTTAATTTTCCTCCAAGCAAACACCGCGTGTGACGGGGACAAAGACTCGGAGGTGGAAGACGCGGACACGGACTGTGGGGACTCCCCCGAGGACCTGAGGAAGGTGAGTTGGGTGGCGCCCCCCCCCCCCCGGCCCCATTTGGACCGAAGTGGAAAAGGGCTTTTTAAGGAACCCCAGAGTCGGTGATATCAGGTGACGCAGTTTCTTTGACCTGCGGTCGCTGACTCACATTTGTGTCATGCGCTGTGTCCTGCCTCTTCCTGCAGGAAATCATGATCGGTTTACAGTACCAGGCGGAGATCCCCCCGTACCTCGGAGCCTACGGCAGCGGCGAGAAAGGTGGGGGCGTCGGCCAGGTTGTCCTTTGCTTCCGTCGAAATGCCCGAGGGCGACCTGCCTCGCCCTGGACAGAGACCTGGGACGGGCGGGCCACGGGCCTGGGTCAGTCTGCGTTCACCCCACGTCGCGCCTCCCTCCCTGCTGACCTGGGGGACGGTGGCCTCTGCGGGAGTGGCCGGGGGCCCGGGGGCCGCTCTCGAGGAATCGGGGGGAGTCACATCCCCTGAGACCCCGAGGAGGCTCAGAGGCGATCCCCTCGGCAAGAGAGTCCTGAGCCCAAAGAGCGGGAGAACCGCCACCGCCCGGAGAGGAGGTGGGGAGCGCGGGGCCAGCGCGTCTCTTCTGGGGCCGGGCTGAGAGGGGAGAGCAGTCCTGCCTCCCGGTAACGGGCACGGGGGACCGAGCCAGACAGATGTGACCTCTTTCCTGCCGTGTCACGGTGGAGTCACGGCCGGCAGCCCAGCGCGCCTGGAGGCCCTCGTTCCTGTGTGTCTGCCACCCCCACTGAGAGTCCACCCTGTGCTCCAGCGCGGCGGTCCTGGCAGCCCCCCGTTCCCTCGGCTGCTCTCAGCACCCCGAGACCGCTGTCCAGGGAGCAGACAGCAGCCCTTCATCTTCTGAGGCCCTGGTCCCTCCACCCCCACCCTGAGCCCCGCGCCCAGCGGCCCTCAGAGCGCCCTGGCGGGGTGTTGGCTCAGGGCGGCAGGTCTGCCTTCCCTGTCCCCTGCGGCAGCAAACCCAACCTGTCCACCCTGGTTTTGACCAAAGAAGAAAGGAACAGGTGCCCGCAGATTTGCTGGGTCAGCCTTCCTGCTCCCAGGTGGGCACGGCCGCCCCCCGCAGCAGCGGCACAGGCCCCGGTGCAGGGGAGGCTCCCACAGGGACCTCTCAGCCGCGCTCAGACCTCGCTGCGTGTCCCGGGGGCCAGCGAGGTGGCTGGGCATCAGCCCCGTGTCCTGGGTGGTAGGTGCCTCGCGTGTGACGGGCTGGCACACGGTCACCACACGGGCCCCTAGCCAGTGTGCTTGTCAGCACCGCAGCCTGTGCAGAGTGGGAAGTTACTTCTCACTCTCAGTTGTGACCAACATGCCTTCCCCCGTGAAAATGCAGCTTTCGGGAGGAAGTCAGTGAAGGAAAATAGATCTTTCTTAGGTATTTCATTATTGGCAGTTATTTTATTTTAAAAGATTTTATTTACGATTTTTAGAGCGAGGGGAAGGGAGAGAGGCAGAGAGGGAGAGAAACATCCATGTGTGGTTGCCTCTCACCTGCCTCTAGCTACGTTCCTGGCTGGAGACCTGGCCTGCAACCTGGTTATGTGCCCTGGCTGGGGATCGAACCAGCAACCCTTGGGTTAGCAGGCCGGCAACTTATCCACTGTGCCACCAGCCAGGACTGTCTTTATTTACTTTTTCAGTGTTTAACTTGACAGTTAACAGAGCCATTGGGAGATAGTTCATAGAGCCATTTTGGGAGTTCAAAGGAAAACTCCATTGAGGTTATCAAAGAATTCACGCTGGCTATTTCCACTCTGGGAGCTGCAGCCCCCCATCCGCGGTTTACGTTAGACTCCATGAGGCGTAGAAAGACCTCGGCTGGTTATAAACTCAGCCATGGAAGCCCCCTGCTCCAGCTGCTGGACGCTTGGCTCTTCCTAGTGAAACCCTTTGAACCTTCAGTGCGGAGAGGCTCCCCCTGCTGGGTGTCCGCGCAGTGGGTGGCCCAGGGTGGGCCGGGCAGGAGGAGGGCTGGGCCTTGTCTGAGTGTCACTGTCTGCCCTGCGCTCCAGGGTCCGTTCAGGAGGACCAGCTGCTTTGGCGTCCGGGCGTCGTCCTGGAGAGCCGGGTGAAGGAGTACCTGGTGGAGGCCGCGCTGAGGGCCGGGACCGCGAAGGCGGGCGACAGGGGCAGCCCGGGCGCGCTCACGAGGGACAACGAGCAGGTGGGTCCCCAGCCCGGGGCAGCCGTGCTGGGCTGGGCTGGGCTGCACTCCCTTCGGGCGTTCCTCGCTTCCCATTTGGTGTCTCTTCCTCAGTTTATTGTTTCATTTTTACTTCGGTAGGTTTCTTTTCCTGACAGGTTCCTGAAACTTGGAAAGTGCTGGTTAAAGACAGTCTTGTGACTCCATGGTTTTTCTTCTGGTCTTTCTTCCTGGACACGTGCACGTGTCTTACTTAGGGACTACTTGGTACATTAATTACCAAGTCAGGGTTTTGTGCCCCTGAGGATCTGGGGTGCTCCACCCTTGGCCGCTGTGTCCCCCTCGCAGGCGCGGCAGGTCGTGCAGACACTCCGCACGGGCTCTGGGTTACCCTTGAACTCCCCTGGGTCCTGCTCCTGGGCGTGGGCTGGGAGTGCTGCCCTGGCGGTTGGGACCAGCCAGCCCTGGCCTCCCCACAGGCTCCCTTTAGGGTGTGGCCGTGTAACTATTCACAACCACCATGGTCTTGTTCTTGTCTTTATTTTATTTTAGAATTTATTTATTACTTTCAGAGAGGGAAAGGGAGAAAGGGAGAGAGACATCCATGTAGGGTTGCCTTTCGCGTGCCCCCAGCTACAGACCTGGCTGGAGACATGGTTTGCAACCTGGTCATGTGCCCTGGCTGGGAATCGAACCAGCGACCTTTGGGTTCGCAGGCCGGTGCCTCATCCCCTATGCCACCAGCCAGGGCCTTTTTTTTAATTGGAAATGGGTACTGATTTATTGGATACTTTCTAAGCAGCTATTGCGATTGTTTTTAAATGATTATTTATTGATTATTAACCTATTGTCAAATCAGTAGGTTAAATTCATATAGGTTTACCAATATCGAGCCATCCTTGCCTTTCTTGAAACTTATTTGGGAAGGTGGATTATTACGTAACTTTCAATTGATTTCTGTCGACTTCTAGTTAGTATATTCATAATTTCCAACAGATTTAATTGAAAGAAATTCTGATTAAAAAAATAAAAGACCTTTATGGCCAGTGGAAGTGACGAAGGCCACTCAGGCCCCAGCCGCTAAAGGACCCGAACTCCCATGCAGGCCTGTGCTTTCTCACGCATTGCGGAGTCAAGACAGGAAGGAGGTTCTAACAGGGCTGTAGTTCTCCTCATTTTTCCCAACTAGAAGAATGCTGTGGAATAGGGGAAATCCCCCCTGAAGTCTTGGTAACAAGGAAAAACACTCAGGACTGGGACTGGTGGAGTGAGAATGGGCAGCGAACCGGCCGAGAGGGGAGCAGCTGCAGGACACGGAGCCCCTGCGTCCCGACGTTGGCCTGTGTTCGCCTGGCTCTCTCGCTGGTGTGCTCGCTTTGATGCTGTGAAGTGTGGACTTTAGGTTGTTTTTCTTGACTGTTTCTGTCCTCTCTCCCAGGCGTTATACGAACTTCTCAAGTGTAACCACAACATCAAGGAAGCCATCGAAAGGTACTGCTGCAACGGAAAGGCATCTCAAGGTGAGGCGCACCTGGGACCGGGAGTGGGGAGCAGCCTTTTGGGGACCAGAATAAGCAAGTGTTGTGAAGGACAGAGCAGCCCTGTTCCACTTTTATAAGGGCTTTTGTTCATCTTCATAGCCAACAATTTCTCATTTTCTCTGCCCTCTATTTTTATACGTTGCAGAGATTGTTCAAATAAAATTAGTTTCCCCCTGTCACCTCCACTTTCTTTTTTTTTTTTTTTTTCACCTCCACTTTCTGGAAGGACACGTTACAGGATAAAGCAGACCCCGGAGATGACAGTGTACCCAGAGTAATCAAAAAGAATGACTTTATGATTTCATTGAGAAAAAAGTTTTTTTGTTTGTTTTTTCCCCTGGGGAAAAAATGGACAGGAAATGGAAAGGAATTAAAGATTTAAGAAAACACATGGATTGTCAGTATAGGCCATTGAATGTAGTGCAAGAAGTGTAACCGCATTTTTAGATGCGTGGGTGGTGTTTTGTGCACGTGCAGGAAGATGGTTAACCTGAATTTCAGTGTCTTCGTCTTTACGTAAATGGGCTGCACGCCGGCAGCTCTTGTGAAGCGCACGCAGAGTGACACGGTACTTAGTAACGTTACAGAAATGGCCTGGAAAAATACCAAAGCTGCAAGCGGTGCGTTGCGGCTTGTGCGTTGAGGTAGTTGATTGAAATGCTTCCCTGTAGAAGTTGCTTCTTTGAAAAAAATTATTATAAACTCTCAACTCAGAAACTAAGAGAGTGGTTTCTTCCTCAGTTCAGACTGTTCAGTCCTCACCCCTTGCGGTGGACAGCTGCGTGGTGGCCTTGGGGACACGGTCCCCAGCCTGGAGGAGCAAGGACCCCGGAGCTCACCAGGCCCGGCACCTGCTGGGGTGGATGGGGCCCGGCCTTGTGACAGCACCGGGCTGCTCCTTGTTTCCTTTGTGTTCCCAGGGGACCCCATTCTGAACGCCGATTTTAAGGAAATGTGTGCTGATTATTTATGGTCTTTATTTTAAAAACTTACAGTTTTGATGTGAGAACAAAATAAAGCTTTTTTCATGAAGTGAAAAACCTTTTTTTAATAAAAAAAATCAGAACAACAACGAGCATAAATTATAGAAAAACATTAAATTCTTATCCTACCATCCACGTGGAAAACAACCCCCAGCATTTATATATATATATTTTTAAAGATTTTATTTATTATTTTCCAGAGAGAGGGGAAGGGAGGGAGGCAGAGAGGGAGAGAGACATCCATGTGTGGTTGCCTTTCACCTGCCACAGACCTGGCTGGAGACCTGGTTGGCAACCTGGTTATGTGCCCTGGCTGGGGAATCGAACCTGTGACCTTTGGGTTCGCAGGCCGGCGCCTTGTCCACTGTGCCACCAGCCAGGGCTTTGTATTTTGATGTTCTATACTCGATGATAAGATTTATAGCGTGTGTACTTGTGATAACAAACCCTAACAGAAATCCCCAACATACTGAGCATGTGTGTGTGTAAGAGGCTGCTTATGGGCTGGCGTGTGTGGAAAACACACCAAAAGTCCATCAGTGATTCACATGAAAGTGTTTCGAGGCCAATGATTTTGTTTTGGAATTTGTGTAGAGGGGATGTCGGCCTGGACGGAGGAGGAGTGTCGCAACTTCGAGCATGCGCTCATGCTCTTTGGGAAGGACTTTTATCTCATACAGAAGAATAAGGTAAGTTGGTCAAATCAATGTGGAGAAATTGCTTAGTGACGCCAAGGAACGTAAGCAACCAACCTTCAGGTCGCCTGGGTAGAGGAACAAGCAGCGACTTGGTGACGCTTCCCTGCAGCCGGCGTCCCTGGCCCCGGGTGCTCGGAGGGCAGCCTGTGCGGGTGGCTGGCCGACCCGCGCGCCCTGGACGCTCCCGCGGGGGCTGCTCACAGAATGCGGATGTGCTGGTTTCAGGAAGCCTCTCTCTTCTGCCTTGACTTTCTTGACTTTCACCTCTTTCTAAACTGTCCAGAGGTTTGCAGCCTCAAAGATGTTTTTTGTTAGCAAGAAGTGCAGTTGCTGAAGAAACGTTGATTTCTAGAAGCAACTGGACGTACTTACAACCCAAAATGCTGGTGAAGACGTGGAGCCTGGGTGGCCGGGGGGCGCGGGGTGCATGGCGCCCAGCCTCTTGGAAGGGCAGGTTGGCAGTTTCTTACACAACTGAACCTGCCCTTCCCACCCAGCCCAGCAGCCGCACTCCTGGTGTCGACCGAAAGAAGTTGAAAACTTAGGTCCACAGGAAAACTTTGACACCAACGTTCATAGCAGCTTTATTCGTAATCAGCAAAACCTGTCTGCCCAGCAAACTCTTTCTCCACCGCACACTGGTACCTAATACGGAGGTTCTGCTAACTATCCTGTCGGGTGAGCATAATGTGACAGTGATAATGGAACATGCTTCTTAAGCCAAAAAAATAACGATTATCTTTCCTACGAACATGACCAAGTCCTTGCCGAGAAGACAGGTTTCTCTGGGACAGAGCCACTCCTGTCTTACTGACGACTTGCTAAGTGCTTAAAACCATGTCTCATAAGTGGCAGGACTTCATTATTTATGATGTACAAAGATACATTTTCTAAGTGCTGCAAACTGACCTTTTGGGGGCATCCAGGCCCGAAAACCACTCATCCATTAACCAAGCGAAACATTTTCTCATCTCTGAGGAGACATTTTCATACATACAAAAAAGCATGAAACTATTCAACATCAAACTGAAGGTCTATCAAAGGCAGTAAGACAAGGAAAAGGAAATAAAAGCCACACAGACTAAGAAAAAGACATGAAACTTCACAGATGGCATGACCATCTACACAGAAAATCCTGCAGAATCATCTGGAAACACCCGGAAATCGTCAAAGAGGACAGCCAGGGCGAAGACGCCCGATTAGTATTCAAGTCGGCTGCTTTCCTACAGACCACCGTGGGGTCACGTCCGCACGGCCGTGCTGCGTGCAGAGAGCGGCCAGGCGGTGCCCCGTGGCCTTGTTGCTGTTGCCACCAGCTCTGGGGGGGCTGAGGGCCAAAAGCGCGCTGGGGGGACCACGCACGATCCTGGGGGGATCAGGCTGTAGGGCGTCTCACGTTCCGGAGGCGGTCGGGTGCCGACCCTCTTCGAGGGCATCCGGAGCCTCTGGGGTCATGGGACCCTCGGCTGACGTGACGCTGCAGCTCGTCTCTGGGGAGGGTCCCCGCGAGCTGGCGTAGGAGCGGCGGGTGGCGGGGGCGCCCGCTGGCGCGCTGACCCCGAGTCAGGACAGCCGTCCGGTCGGCGTCCCGTGAGCGGGCGGGGCAGTTTCTAGAACACGTTTAGCTCGCACACAAGTCATCTTGGTTCCCGGAAGCAAGTGCTCGGCTTCTGAAAACGCCCTGTGGGCTGGCGTTGCCGTGTAGTAAGGGGAAACGCGTTGGGCCTCTTGTCAGGTGAGAACTCGGACCGTGGCCGAGTGCGTCGCCTTCTACTACATGTGGAAGAAGTCCGAGCGCTACGACTACTTTGCTCAGCAGACGAGGTTTGGCAAGAAACGCTACAACCACCACCCTGGAGTCACGTGAGTGCCGTGGGCACGGCCGCGCCCGGGGTCTCTGGCGGGACGCGGGTCCCACACGTGCTGGCGTGTTTTCCAGGGACTACATGGACCGTTTGGTGGATGAGACGGAATCTCTGGGCGGCACCGGCCCGTCGGCCTTGGCGTCTGAGCGCCCGGCGCCTGCGTCCGAGCCGCCGCTGAGCATCCTCAGCCCCTTCGCCGCGGGGGACCTGGCAGGTAAAGCGGGGGCTGGCGGGGGCACAGCCCCGGGCGGGGCGCGGCCTCCTGCTGGCGGATGGCTCAGTCCGGTTGCTTCTTCTCCGCAGCTCTGCCCAGCGGCGTGGCTCCCGGCTGCGGCCCCGCGGAAGTGGGCTGCCTGGGCGACGGCTTCCCCGCCCTGGGCAGCGCGCCGCGGGCGCAGGTGAACCACGTGCCCATGGGGAGCGAGGAGCTGCTTGCCCTGCCCAGCGGCGGGGAGGGCGATTGCTTCAACCTGTTCGAGACGGGGTTTTATCCCTCGGAACTCAACCCCATCAACCTGTGCGGCGAGGAGACGGAGAGGCCGGCCAAGAGGTTGAAAATGGGCATCGCGGTGCCCGAGCCCTTTCTCAACGAGGTCTCGGTCGGTAACCTAGGGGTGGACTTCGAGAACCACACGCACCGCATCGCCGGTGCCAAGATGGCCGTGTCCGTGGCCGACCTGGGCAGCCTGGCCGCGGGCGAGGCCAACGGCTTCCTGGGTGCCCACGGCCTCCACCCGCACGCCGCGCTGCACTCGGAGTGAGCCACACGCCGCCTTGCTGAGTCTTTCACTGGAAGCTGGACTGTTTCTGCTATGACATCAGTGATGTCAGTATGTACAGACCTGTGTCTTGATTTGTCAAGACTTCCCTTTTCCGTCCCTGAATGTGGAAATGAACTGTGATGGGCAGAGCGGGAACCCGGAGCTCTGGTGCAGCAGAACTCGGCCGTCTTCCTGCCGCCAGCCCCCCTCCGCCCCGTTTTCCACGCTGTCGCCCAGGCTGAACTGTAGACAAGGCCGCGGACAGGACCGGGCTTCTCGGTGTAAACTCCTTTCGCCCTAACGGATGCAGTCGAATCACAATGTTTACAGGGACCGCCCTGACCCTGCTCAATGTAGCATTTTTTGGTTTTCTTAATTAAATAAAAGCAGGGGTAGGTTTCTTTTAAACTGCACAAACATACAAGGATTTTTTAAAAATGGAGACTTCTCTCCTGCTGTTCAGCGAGAGCACTTGGGTTTACAGAGCGGCGAGCCCCCTTCAGGTCGCGCGTGGGGCCTGCACGCCCGCGAGGACGCGCCCTGCGCAGGTTCCCCACGGGCTGCCTTCCAGGAATCGCTCCTTCACCGTCGGGAGACGTTACGTACCTTCATGTCTCGGCTTCAGGACTTTTATGTAACTTTGTGTATTGGCTACAGGTTTGACCTTTGAAGATGTGGCGTCCAGACGGGGTTTTGTCCACCATTGTCAAGATCGTCATCGTGCAAGTCGTGCCGTCAGCGATGATTCAGTTGATCCCTGGCAGTGGCCGCAGGGCCAGTCGCCGGGCCCGGGGTGGCGCCGCCCCCCGGGGTTACGTTTGGGGGCTCCGCTCCTGTCACGGGTGGTACCACGGTGCAGAGTGTGAACACAGAGGAGGGACTTCCAGGTTTACACAGGCTTCAGTAGCACCTTGAAGTACATTTGAATGGTTGTGCTCAGCTGACGCAGTTGGCAAGAAAAATGTGAGTTGCTACGCGGAACAGGTGCGGCTTAGACGCCGTGTTGTTCCTCCCGCAGCCGCGGTCACACCGTGGCCGGTTCTGCTCTGGAGACGCGTAGCTTTACGTTGCCCAGTGAGTTCAGACCGAGTGGAAAACAGTGTTGGGGTGCAATACGCTTTGCGTTCGTAGTTCAGTTAAAACTCAGACTTTTCCTTTAAGAATTTGCACTGCTTCCATCGAAACGTTCAGTGTCCCCTCGTTGTTTCGCTTTGCACAAGGCCCACACGCGCGCCCGCGCTTCCGGGTTGGTGTCGCCGCCGCCGGCCGCCGCCTCCTGGCAGTGACGGGAGGGAAGGGGTTGGTTTCACAGACTGTGAGCTGCACTGACGTCCTTCGCTGGGTGGCGCGTGTCCTTGTTTCCTTTGCAGCATCTTAATGAAGGTTGTTTTGAAGTGTTTACTCAGTGTAGCACGTTTACCGTAAAGTTTAGCTTCGTGCCGTGGGCAGCAGTAGGAAAGTTAGTAACTTAAAGCCGGTCTGGTTCCACGTCCGCCTTCCCGTGCGCGCGGGAGCTGCCCGTCCGCGTCTCGGTGCTGGGCTGCTCACTCTGGACTCTTTTCTTTCAACACCAGTGCAGCTTCGGTGGTTGAGCGAGCCCCGGCCCTGCCCCTCCATCGCTGCAGCTTCCGTGCTCGCGGTGGCTGGGTTCCCGTGGCCGCGCTGGGAAGTGACCTGCTTCTGGTCCTGCGCGACCGGGGCCTCAGGCAGGAGGGAAACGCTCGTGACAGCCAGCGGATGGACACTTTAGTTACCTGATTTACAACTTTTGACCAAAATCCAGAAAATGATAGGAGAGAGAAATAAATTCCAGCTAGTTTCATAGATGTCTAAACGCCAGCCTAGTTCAGCCTCTTAGAGCGCTGGCGACGTTTACTTTTAATACCTTGTGAAAATGAGGCAATAATTTGCAAGATTTTTGTACATATGTGTAAATTTGTCCTATCTTTTTAGATCTAATCGCTATTTTCTGACTGCTTCTGCCATGTATAATACCATTTTTATGCATGCTTGATGTGACATACATAAACTACCACTATGACTTTATCCATGTAAAATAGCTATTTATTGAGTTTTCTTTTAAAAGTTGGCTTTTCTGTTTCCCCCCCCTCCATGGAAACATCTTGACACAGAGTTTGTTACTGTTTATTAGAAGAATTGCGTTTGAGAGCACGAAAGTAACGGATTCGCAATCATACGAAGAAACAATAATGCCTTTATGATCCAGCGTTAAGCACAATTCTTGTAACAAACTGTGACGAATTCTTTTTTTGTGTTTTTTTTCCTTGCTGCATTATTTTCACATGAACAAACCAAAAATCCGTGGTGAGCAGTCGCCGTTGGCCGGGTACCGGGCGGCCCGGGGCCCCGGGGGCCGCAGCGCTGGTGGCGCCCAGGGCTGACGCAGCGACTCTAGCAATACTCCCGCGGGTGGCTGTCCCTGCCGCCCGCCGCTGCTGCTCCTGCCCTGATCAGCTGCTGGGTTTACTTGAAGGATGTAGGATACTCTCAACAATACTAACGTGTGTACAGTTAGGTCAAAGCCTTGTGCAATTGTTTCCTTATAATTTGTGAAGTGGAGGGTCCAGAGCAGAGTGATTCTGTTTAATTTAACCAAAGTTGCTAGTGAATCTTTCCACGTCGAATGTGAACGAAGAAACCTGACCACCGAGGGGGCCGTCGGCCCAGATTTCAAAGCACATCGTCTGCAAGTGGAAATTGAAATAATTTGTAAGAATATGGACAATAACTATGTTTTTTAAAAAGTTCTTAATTTTTTCACTACAAGGAGGAAACTATAGTTTTATTGTTAAATACGGTCGATATTAAAATTCCTCTTAGGAAGAAAACCAGTGATTCCAGCGGTCCCAGTTTGGAGCAAGTACCCTGTGAGTGAGATGAATTAGTGACAATCAGAACAAGTTTTAGTACCAGGTATTCAAGAGGAAGTTGCTATCGTTGCATTGATTTTAATATTTGTACATAAACACTGATTTTTTTGAGCATTATTTTGTATTTGTTGTACTTTAATACCTGTACAGTTCCAGAAATAAAAATCTGGAAATCTTTTTTTTTCTTGGTTTGTGTGAGTATTTGCCACAGA
This sequence comes from Noctilio leporinus, assembly GCA_004026585.1. NCBI lineage: Eukaryota > Metazoa > Chordata > Mammalia > Chiroptera > Noctilionidae > Noctilio > Noctilio leporinus. The sequence goes on from PVIW01009358.1 coordinate 48,761, forward strand.
TTTTTCTTTGAAGGCTCTTCAACTGTAAGACGTGGGGGTGAATTGGTTTCAGACGAGGTAAATAAGATACCTGACAGGTTAGTCCCATGTGTCATAAAAGTGTAGCATCCCAAAGTGAGGGTCCTACTTTCAGTTTAATTGAGGAAACACTTAATGTCTTACATTTCAAACACGGATAACTCTTTTAGGAAGATGTGATCATTGAAATTTGACCACGTTACGAATACATTTATGGGAAACTAGTCTTGACAAGGTTCACGGTTTGGTAGACGAGAAATGCCTTCCCTACGTGTTCGTCTTCACAAGCTGAAGATCTTCTCCCCTAATTTCCCAAGTTTGTCCCCGTATTTCACTTGCCCTGAGCAGAGCTCTCTCTGTCGTTCGTTCTCACTATGATCTGACCAGGTACCGGGTAGTGTTCGGATTTTGTCAGGTCAGAGCAGGTGGAAGGGAAAACCCTCAACTCTGCTTCGGTTCGTTGTCTGAAACCCGGCTCTTTCCTTCACAGGAGCCTGGGGACCCTGAGCGCGCAGAGCCCTGGCAGGGCGGGGTTGGGGGGAGCCCCGCAGGCCGCCAGGTGCCCCGAGAGCACGTGGGCTCAGGCTTCCCTGGGAAGGAGCCGTTTCCTGACGGGGAGCAGCCCACTTGTCCTTCCGCTGCCCTGGCTTCTCCGAGGCCCCGTGGCCTCTAGGGGTGGACATTTTCATTTCACACTTAATTAAACTAGTTCCCAGGGGCGGCACAGTGGACATTTTCCATCCAGGCAAGTGACCCCAAACCCTCCTCCGTTTCTGTCTGGGGGTCCTCTGAGCCCTTACTCATGGGTCTGGACGGGCAGACCGACGTTTCCGGGTTTCCCACGTGAGCTAATCCTCCAGAGACCTGCAGTCCCGGGCCTGCTGAGCCGCCCGCCCGCACAGGTGTGACCTCCAGGTGGCCGCACGTGTGCAGAGCAGCAGCAGTGACAGCAGCTGTGGGGCGACTCGAGAACATCAGTTTAGTATGGAAAACACGTGGTCCTACTTTTTCAGATACTTGTTTAACTCCTCACCCCGGGATGTGTTCATTGACTGGTTTTAGGGAGAGGAAGGCAGAGCAAGAGCGACGTCCCTGTGAGAGAAACGTGAACGAGTTGCCTCCAAACGTGCCCCCAGGGGGACCGAACCTCCCACCTTGCGCGCCCAGGACCCCACTCCAACCAAACCACCCGGGAGGGGCACGTGCAAATGACTGACCCCATGTTTACATGGAGTTGCGGTCCTGTGCAAACGCGTCACACCCCTGTGAGCGTTTTATTCCATCAATCTACCAGGACCTTTAGATAGGGGGTCTTCCCTAAATATCTGATGACACGTGATTACTGTGACTTCCCCAACTTTAAAAAAAGAAACTTAAAAACTAAAAGCTGTAGGAAGAACAACCCAGGTAGAAAATTAATGTTTACCATATTTGATTTCTACAACATGCATCTTCTTCTGAATTATTTTTAAGTATATTTTATTGATTATGCTACTACAGATGTCCCAATCATTTCCCCTTTCCACCCTCTGCCTGCTACCTCTCTTCCCTCCAGCGACCCCTCTCTCCTTAGTTCATGTCCACGGGTGGTGCACGGAAGTCCTTTGGCTACTCCGGTTCCTAGACTGTGCTTCACGTCCCCTTGTCTGTTTTGTTCCCACCAATTACACTTGACCCCTGCACCTTTTCCCCATTTCTCCCCCTTCCCTCTCCCAGCCGATAACCCCCACAACGATGCCCATACCTATGGTTCTGTTCTCCTTTTAATTGTTTGTTTTAATTTGTTGATAATTACGGGTTTGTTCTCATTTTACTGTTCATAGTTTTTATCTTTTTCTTAAGCCCCTTTTAACATTTCATATAGTAATGGCTTGGTGATGATGAACTTTCGCTTTACCTTGTCTGGGAAGCACTTTAACCTGCCCTTCCATCCTGAATGACAGCTTTGCTGGATAGAGTCATCTTGGTTGTAGGTCCTTGCTTTCCATCACTTTGAATACTTCTTGCCAGGCCCTTCTCTCCTGCAAAGTTTCTTTTGAGAAATCGGGTGACAGTCTTATGGGAACTCCTTTGTAGATAACTCTTCTCTTGCTGCTTTTAAGATTCTCTTCTTATCTTCAACCTTTGCCATTTTATTTATGATATGTCTTGGTGGGGGCCTCTTTGGGTCTAGCTTGTTTGGGGCTCTGTGCTTCCTGGACTTGTGTGTCTGTTTCCTTCAGCAAATTAGGGAATTTTTTCATTATTTTTTCACATAAACTTTCAATTTCTTGCTCTTCCTCTTCTCCTCCTGGCACCACTATGATTTGGATGTTGGTACGTTGAAAGTCATCCCATAGGTTCCCAAGCCTCTCCTCGTTTTTTTCCATTCTTGTTTCCTCGTTCTACTGGTTGACTGTTTATTTCTTCCTTAAGTTCCAAGTCATTGATTCGAACCCTGGCTTCCTTCTTTTCCCCACTGGTTTCATGTGGATTTTCCTTCGTTTCACTTAGCACAGCCTTCACTTCCTCCTCCACATCTGTCAAGTCTGTGAGCACCTTTATCACCAGCACTTGGAACTCCGCATGTTAGGTGGGTATCTCCTCATCACTTAGCTCTCCCACTGTGACCTTGATGTGTTTTTTGGTTGGGGGCCGTACTTCTGTCTCCTCAACTTGACAGGCTCCTGCATTTGCCTCTGTGTCTTAGGTGGAGCTGTGGCACCTGGTACGTTGTAAGGGGCAGAGTCTCAGCATCCATCAGTGCAGGATGACCGGGTTCACCACATGGGGTGCTGCCTGTGGGGAGGGTCTGAGAGGGAACCATGCTGCTTGCTCAGCACTTGCCCCTTTTCCAGGCGCTTCTTCCTGGATGGACTGGCGCCTCTGGCTGTTGCCGTGGCCGTGGGTCCCAGGTGGGTGGGTCTGTGGATGTTCCAGGACCGTGGGGGCCTCTAAACGGACAGACTCTGCTGAGAGACCACGGTTTTCACAGCCAGAAGCAATGAGGCTCTAGTTTCCCGCCCTGCCCCCCCAGAACCAGGAGTGGCTGATCTGGTCTAGGGCTAGGAATGTTTCCCAGGTGCCCCTACTTCAAAAGAAAGTGTGACTGGTTTCTGCCCGCTGGCCACAGCCACTGCCCTGCTGCTGCCACGGGCACAGCGTCCTCTACCCGGCCTGCCGGCCCGGCCCCTCTGCCTGTCGCTGAGCTCATTGCTTCTTTATCTTTGCTGAACTCTCCTCTCCTGCAGTTCAGTTTTCTGGTGCTGCTGGTTGTTTTTGTTTTGATCCTTTTTACGGTTGTGCAATGAGGCAAAGCTCTACCTATGCATTCATCTTGGCCTGAGGTCTCTCCTCTGAACTATTTTAAAGTCCTTGACATTGTTAACACTTCACCTCCTCCCCAGGGTGTCCACAGAAGCCGGTTTCTGAGTTTACACGCATTCTGGATCACAGGCTCTTTCCCACGAGACTGGCTTGTTCACTAGCTGAGTCCTCAGTGTCTCAGGATGTCGGTGACACGAAGCTGAGAGAAACACCAAGTCCTTCATAGCTGTGTTCATGAGCAATGCCGCAGAGGAAAAGGGGACACTGAAGGGGGTGCTGGGAACCCTGCTCAAACGAGGCGCTGGGTGAGCTGCTGTTGGGTGTGAGCTGCATGGCGACCCGGAGAAGATGCAAGTGGGGGCCGTGCAAGTGTCTGGATGGGGGTGGGCCCGGCAGGTGCGAGTGTCTGGATGGGG
>PVIW01009359.1:0-15670 GCA_004026585.1 Noctilio leporinus
ATTAATAAAGAAAAGGTTTAGGTTTTTGTTCACCCTTTATGGTCTCTGTTTGGTCCAGGTGGAGCCAGGACCAGTGGGTTTTATCAGGGAGAAAATAAAGGAGAAAGAAAGAAAGAAAGAAGAAAGAAAGAAAGAAAGAAAGAAAGAAAGAAAGAAAGAAAGAAAGAAAGAAAGAAAGAAAGAAAGAAAGAAAGAAAGAAAGAAAGAAAGAAAGAAAGAAAGAAAGGTGGGAGAAAGTCACAAGACAAAGAGAAATCAATATTAATAAAGAACAATTTTAGGTGTGTGTTCCCCCTTTGTGATTTCTGATTGGTCCAGGTAGAGCCAGAACCTGTGGGATTTACCAGGAAGAAAAGAAAAAGAAAAAATTAAGAAAGAAAACAAAAAAAAAAAAAAAAAAAAGAGGAAGGAAGAAAAGAATAAAGAAAGGGTTTAGGTGACTGGGGAAGGGAGGAATACTTAGATTGAGGACTGGGAATGCATTATTAGCCACAGAGTGAGTAGACTTTAATTTGAGAGTAGGGGGAGGGTCTTGTGTATTTAGGTGGATTGAGATATAGGGGGGGATTAAGAATATGTGAGAAGTAACTTTTGCAAAGGATATGTTGGGGATTAATATTTCATATTGTTCTCGGTATAACTCAGGTGCTTGAGATTAGCAGCAATCCCTTTCCTGAGGCTGCCTCTTTTTCTTGGTCAGGATTTTACAGCCTATCATCAATATTCTGGCTCATCTTGGTGTGTGGCAGGGCTTCTGATTGTCACAGTCAGGGCTGATTCTGAGTGTCCGGCCCCAGGTAGGCTGGGCCTTCTGCAGCCTGGCTGGGTTTCAGGGCTGCCGGTATTCTGGAGCCTGCAGGGTGCCCCCTCCCACTCCTGGCAGAGGTTCCTGCCCATGAGGAGCACCCAGCACCCCTGCAGGGCAGCCCACAGCTTTGCTGGTCCCTGTGATGACTGGCCCCACCCCCGCAGTTCCTGGAGGAGGCCGCCCCTGTCTGTCAACACAGTTTGGGGTCTGCCTACACTGTCCTGCCCTTCCGGGGCGGGCACCACTCCTCCAAGCCAACCAGCTCTCCGTGGAGTCCTTTATATGGCCTCTGTGATGAGCCCCTCCCAGGCATGGGCAGTGTGGACTTTGTCTCCTGCAATGGGGGATTAGTTGTCCCCACTGCTAGTTCTGGGCTCCCCGGCTGGGCTCGCTGTTTGGAGTTTCAGTGGAGCCTGGGGGCCTGTGTGGTTTCGCAGGGCTGGGCTTCCCGCCTTGCATGGGCTTCTAGCTGCTGTTTCCCAGGTGGCCCAGCAGCACCATTTTTGCCCCTCTTGCTGCCCGGGCCAATGCACTTCCCCACTCCCCTGCTTTGGCTTCCCGCAGGACTCTTCTCCTCTGCTTCTAGCCCAGTGAGGAGCCTCCTCTCCCTGTTGCAGGAGTGAGTCTCTCACACAGTCCCTCCCCTGCAAGAGTTCAATTCTGCTTTCCCTAAGGCATTTGCCCTCGCTGCCCGCACTTCACTATTGATACTTCCAGTTGCCAGGGAGCCTGGGGCTGGCCTCAGTCAAACACGCCTCTCTGGGCAGAGCCGCCACTGCCCAGAGCCGCCCTCTGCCCGCTGGCCGGTGGGTTGGGAATGCCTCACCTACTGTCCTGCTGGCCTCCTCTGCCTCTGGGCTGTGCTCCCCTGTGTCCAGATGCTGCCCGCTCCAATGCCTAGGGTCCTGAAGACGTCTCACGCTCCCTATCTTGTCCTCTAGCTGCTTTGGTACTGGAGAACATCATCAGCACTGCTCTCTACTCTGTTGCCATCTTCTCTCCAGAAATTCTTTTTATGGTGTTTTTTCCCAAAGACAATATACTATTGGGATATATTTCCTGCATTGTAAAATCCTTAGTGAAATAATTACAAGTTAAAGAAAAAAAAACACCAAGTCTCTATTGAATTTCTATATGGCACTGTTCGTACCTCATAATCATATCAATGTGTTTCTAATAGCTAGTGGAGATATTTGCACAGCCCCTTCTCTTGTTACAAATCTTAACTCAAACAATAATCTTGGGTTAAACTCTACCTCCATCATCTAATGGATGAGAAAATGTAGGAATGAATTTTATGGCAGGTTACCTACATAACTGTCCCAGGAGAAGATTGCCTTGGTTATCAGTACACAGAATTTTAGCAGCTGTATTATAAACATGCCAGGTTGGTAGTTGTGATCCTAATAGAGAAAGAATTACTGTAGCAGTAAGTACTTATCTAAGTTTTGGCCTACTTTCTACCTACTTTTGGGTTTCTAAAGGCTCATTTCTTAACAAAAATCTTAAGGTCAGTAATTGTTATTCACAGGAAGGTTGTTAATATTTAAGGAAATTATTCTGGCCTGATAGTTTATTTTAGTTATGTTACCATAATGGATAAGGCAATCATTGCATTTACTTATGCTGTGCTGGCATTTTTAATGTAAATCAAGTATTTGTTTCTAGGGTAATTCATTACATCACATAGCAAACTCTAAGACTCACTAATACATTACAAGTAATTTTAGTAATTTTTCTCTATTGCACTTTTTTATGAGAAAATTGTTTTATTTCTTCTAGGAAAAAACATTAAATTTGTCTAGAGGGGTTATTACAATAAAGTGAAATAAGCATTAGATTTAAGATGTGATTGGGATGATAAAAAAGGATGGATGTTCCTTGTGGTTACTAGTGTTTATTTATATTTGTATGTACCAAATGGAAACTGAGTTGGCCCCCTTCAAAGATTCAAGATGAGATCCCTAAATAATAAGCTAAATATATTATGAATTCCAAAAGTCAATTAATCTACTTTTAACCAGTTAAACTTTTGACCATGTACAAAGAACAATGTTTTTATCTTTTTCTGCTATGCCTTAATTTGAGTCCATTTTCTTGTTTAATTTATAAACTATGGATAATAACAAAGGAGAGTGAACATAAAATTGGAATTTTCCTCCCTTATTGTATGCTTGTAACCTTTTATGTATTGTTAACCTAGAGAAAAAGTAATTTGTTTAAAGCTATTAACTCAGTTTAAACAAATTATAACTTAGACAATGTCACTAAGTTAATCACATGAATATGATATATAAAGTAACATTTTTAATAGAAGTCATTTAATATTCCTTATAAGCACCCAAGCTACTTAGCAGAAAAGAAATTTATATTTATCCCTTACTTTATATCTTGTTTAACTAATCTTCTCTGGTTAAGTTTCAGTTTATTTTAAGTCTAAGTAAGTTTTTATGTGTTCTCATATTCAAAGTGTTGTAGTGAAACTGATCATATTGCCTAGCAGCAAGGTAAGGGTAGATATTCATAGTGCTCTCTTTTTGTCTAGTTCTTGACATTAGATATTGGCTTGATAGTCTCTGTACTGCCATGATTTGAGATTAGTGCATTCATCCATCTCTTGATATGACAGAGTAACCATTGCTGCTGACAGTTGACCATGTGCAAACCCATCCCAGGTTTCTGCCAATTGAATCTTCTTTCATCAGTTACATATACCCCTACCAGGTGCACAGAAACTTTCTACTTTCTTGAGTGCCAATTAACAAGTAGTGAGTGATAGGATGTCTTTATCCTGTATCTAGACAATTCACCCCTTTGCTTGCTATTATCTAACATCATGTTGGACATGTTGCATATATGACTTGAGCAGGAGGCTTAGTAAAACAAGAACAGCTTTTTGGGATTGTCTCATGATTATTTACATGTTTCTCTTTCTACCCACCCCCCAACTTGCCCACTCATATTTCAAAGTGGACCTCAACATACCCAGAATGGGTTAAGCTTTTTTCATGTTAAAACCAATTGAATATTGTCAATGCACATTCAATTATTTCAAATTTTCCCTTACCTTATTTCTGTGACAATTAATTTGGGAAATTTCCCACAAAATGCATCACACACACCACATGCATGTACGCATGCGTACACACACAACCCCTACACGCTATCCTTTTTTGTTAGTCTGGTATTTACAAATTACACAAAATGATTGATTACTGCTACATGTTAACACGTGAACTTTGACTTGATAAACAAAAAATTATCTACTTAAATTCATCATGCTATCTCCTTTTTATAATTAAAATAATATAAGCACATATGTATATACACTGTATGTAAATATAAATATATGCACAAGTATATACATATATATTTACATAATACCATGTGAATTTTGTTCAATACATGTCATTGGAGTATATTATAATTACACCTATGTTTGTTGTGCTTGTTGTCTGAGTTTCTTTTTGCCATTTGCTTTGTTCTTTTCACTATCAAGTTATTATTTTAAACTTTGCTTAAACATTTCAAGTATACTGAAACATCTGTTTTTTCCTCAGGAAACTCACTTCTGATGATCTCCATCTTTCTATGCCTGTACACAGTTGTTCTGAAACTTCTCATCATTTGCTTCTTGAATATGGTACATTATTTCCAAAATGTCATGTCTTTCCATTTCATGATGTAATTCTTTATCTGGCTGAAGTACTTCCTCAAGTAAGAAAAGGTGCATAGCATTTAAATTCATGAATCACTGTCTAAAATAATCTTATATTGCCTAAACTGTCTCAATGAAGAATTCTAGATATAGAAGCATTATATTTAGAATTTGAAGACATTATATTTGTTATCACACCATTCAGCATCACTGACTCAAGTTCAATTAAAATTTTATTATCTGGATTTTTGAGTTTGTCTTGATTCCCACTTCTTGACACCTTGGCTATTAATTTTCTGAGGTTGTCTTAATAAAGTACCACAAAGGAGTTTGCTTAAAACAGAAGAACTTTTTTCTCTCATAGTTCTGGAGACTTGAAGTCTAAAACTGAGGCATTGGCATGGTCATGCTTCCTCTGCAGGATGTTGGGAAGCACCATTTATCTCTTCTTCCCAGCTTCTGGTGTTGCCAGCAATCTTTGGTGTTTTTTTGGCCTGTGCTGAGTCACTCCATATACCACCTCTCTTGTCATGTGGCATTCTTCTTATGGGGTTGTGTGTCTCTGTGTCTAAATTCCTCTCTTCTAAAAGGGGAACCAGTCATTATATTAGTACTCACACTAATGCAGTATGACCTCCACTTAACTCGATTACATCTGCAAGGCCCTTATTCTCAAAAAAAAGGGAAATAAGGTTCCTTTCATAACTATTGGAGGGTTAAGATTTGAACATATATTTTGGAAGAATGTATGCAACCAAGAATAGCCCAAAAGTTCATAATTTCTTCTTCTCCAGGTATTCAGATATTTTGATACTATATTTCTAAGTATGATTTTCTTCATAATTTTATTCAGTAATCCTGAATGCAAGTTAAAAATGTTTATTTCATTTTAAATCTAAGAAATTCTCTCATTATAAATTTTTGGTAATTTCTTTACATCCATTAAGTTGTTTCTTCTTTTTCAGATTTCATCATATTGAATAGGCCATCAATTTTTCCATTTTATGATTTTTTCATTTATTTTTTTGTACATACATATTTTATAAATCCCTATTATTGAAAAAATTAGACTGTCTCTAAATTTTTATATTCAAACTTTGTGTTGAAATTTTAACTTTGCAATTTTTTAAAATTTAATTTTATTGTTGCTGTATTACATCCATCCCCTTTTAACTCCCTTCTGACCCTTTACCTCCCACCCACTCTACCCTAAAGTCAACCCCACTTGTGGTCCATGTCCTTGGTTCTTCTATGCTAATTCCTTAACTAAAATGCTCCTCTTCTTTGCCTACTCCTTCCTCTTCCCCCCTCCAATCTGTCCCCTGAAGATCTATTCATTGTATTCATGTGCCTGCTTCTGTTTTGCTGGTTTATTTGTTTTGTTCATTATTGTTCTGTAATGGGTGAGGTCATATGGTATTTGTCTTTCACTGACTGGCTTATTTCACTAAGCATAATACTCTCCAGTTGCATCCATGTTGTTGCAAAGGTTAGAGTTCCTTCTTTTTTCTGCTGTATAGTATTCCATTGTGTAAATGCCCCAACATTTTTTGATCCAATCATCCACTGATGGGCACTTAGGCTATTTCCAGCACATGGCTATCATAAATAAGGCTGCTATGAACATAAAAGTACATAGGTTCTCATGAATGGGTGTTTCAGTGTTCTTTTTGGGTATGGTCCTAGTAGTGGAATTGCTGGATCAAAGGTCAGTTTCATTTTTAGTGTTTTAAGGAAACTCCATACTGTTTTCCATAGTAGCTGCACTAGCCTGCATTCCCACCAACAGTCCATCAGGGTCCCCATTTCCTTACAACACTTGTTTGTTGATTTGTTGGTGATTGCTATTCTGACAGGTGTGAGGTGGTATCTTATTATGGTTTTAATTTGCATCTCTCTGATGGCTAGTGAGTCTGAGCATTTTTTCATAGGCCTTTGAGAACTTTGTATATCTTCCTCAGAGAGTTGTCTGTTCAGGTCCTTTGCCCATTTTTGAATTGGTCTGTCTGTATCCCTGGTGTTGAGTTGAATAAGTTCTTTATATATTTTGTATATCAAACCTTGTTGGAGATATCATTGGCAAATATGTTTTTTAATACTGTTGGCTCTCATTTAATTTTGCAGATCTTTTCTGTAGCTGAACAGATACTTTTCAGTTTGATAAAGTCCCATTTGTTTATATATTCTTTTATTTATTTATTTATATTTTGCATTTGGAGAAATATCAGTAAACATATTTTGCACAGGATATCTAAAATTTTAATACCTATATTTTTGTTCAGAGCCTTTTTGGTGACACTGCTTATGTTTCAATCCTTTATCCATCTTGAGTTTATTCTGGTGTATGGTGTAAGTTGGTGGTCTGGTTTTATTTTTTTGCATGTTGCTGTCCAATTCTCCCAACATCACTTATTGAAGAGAATGTTTTTACCCCATTTTATATTCATTGCCTCTTTCTTGAATATTAATAGACCACAGAGTCCTGGGTTTATTTCTGGGCTCTCTATTTTGTTCCATTGATCTATATGTCTATTCTTATGCCAGTACCAGGCTGTTTTGATGACAGTAGTCTTGTAGTATAGTTTGATGTCCAGCATTGTGATTCTTCCTACCTTGTTCTTCTCTTTCAAGATTGCTGTGGCTATTCATGGGTGTTTTTGGCTCCATATAAATTTCTGAAATATTTTTTCTATATATGCGAAGTATGTCTTTGGTATTTTAATTGGGATTGCATTGAATCTACAGATTGCTTTGGGTAGTATGTACATTTTAATGATGTTAATTCTTCCCATCCATGAACATGGTATGTGCTTCCATTTATTTGTATCTTCCTTAATTTCTTTCTTCAGTGTTCTGTAGTTTTCTGAGTATAGGTGTTTTACCTTCTTGGTTAAGTTTATTCCTAAGTACTTTGTTTTTCTTATTGCTATGGTAAATGGGATTTGTTTTCTAGTTTCTATCTCTGATGTTTCATTATTGGTATACAAAAATGCTTTTGATTTCTGAATGTTGACTTTATATTCAGCTATTTCGCTAAATTTGCTTATTAGGTCAAGTAAGTTTTTGGTGGTGTCTATTGGGTTTTGTATGTACACTATCATGTCATCTGCAAATAATGACAGTTTGACTTCCTCCTTTCCAATTTGGATATTGTTGATTTATTTTTCTTCTATGATGGCTATGGCTGGAACTTCCAAGACAATGTTGAACAGAAGTGGAGAAAGTGGACAACCTTGTCTTATACCTGATCTTAGGGGGAAATCTTTTAGGTTTTGCCCATTGAGAATAATGTTGGCTTCAGGTTTCTAATATAGGGCCTTTGTTATGTTGAGGTATGCTTCCTCTATTCCCATTTTGCTGAGTGTTTTTATCATAAATGGTTGCTGTACTTTATCAAATGCTTTTTCAGCATCTATTGATATGATCATATGGTTTTTGTCCTTCATTTTGTTGATGTGGTGTATTACATTTATTGACTTGCTAATGCTGCACCATCTTTGCATCCCTGGGATGAAACCCACTTGACCATGTGTATGATATTTTTAATGTATTGCTGGATCTGGTTGGCCAATATTTTGTTGAGAATCTTAGCATCTATGTTCATCAGAGATATTGGCCTATGGTTTTCTTTCTTAGTTGTGTCCTGACCTGGTTTTGGGATTAGAATAATATTGTCCTCTTAGAAAGAACATGTGAGTCTTGCTTCTTCTTGGAATTTTTTGAATAGGTTGAGAAGAATAGGAGTTGGTTCTTCCCTGAATGTTTGGTAGAATTCACTTGTGTATCCATCTGATCTGGTGCTCTTGGGCTTTGGGAGATTTTTAATTACTTCTTCAATTTCACTAGTTGTCATTGGTGTATTCAGGATTTCTGCTGCTTCTCTATTCAGTTTTGGTTGATTATTTATTTTCAGAAATATATCTATTTCACCCAGGTTGTCATATTTCTTATCATATAGTATTTTTGTAGTCATTTCTTACAACCCTTTGTATTTCTGAAATATCAGTTGTAATTTCTCTTCTGTCATTTCCGATTTTGTTTATTTGGGTCCTCTATCTCTTTTTCTTGATGAATTTGGTTAAAGGCTTGTCAATTATTTTTATTTTTTCAAAGAACCAAGTCCTGAACTTACTGAGTTTTTGAAACATAGTTTTACTCTCTTAAGTTATTTAATTCTTCTCTGATCTTGATGATTTTCTTCCGTCTACTTGCTCTGGGCTTTGTTTGTTTTTGCTCCTCTAATTCTTACAGCTTTAGATTTAGGTTGTTTGTATAAGCATCTTCTATCTTTATTTAGGTAGACCTGTATTGCTATGAATTTCCTTCTGAAGACTGCATTTGCTGTGTCCCATAGGTTTCAGGCTATTGTATATTTATTGTCATTTGTTTCCAGAACATTTTTTATTTCACCTTTGATCTCATTGTTTATCCATTCCTTACATAAAATCATGTTATTCAGTCTCCATGAGTTAGAGTGTTTTTGGTTTTTTCCATTGAGGTTTGTTTCTAGTTCCAATCCATTGTGATCGGAGAAAATGTTTGGTATGATTTCAGTTTTCCTATATTTGTGGAGGCTCCTATGTGATCTACCTTTGAGAATGTTCCATGTGCATTTGAAAAGAATGTGTATTATGCTTCTTTTTGGTGAAAGGTTCTATATATATCAGTTAAGTCCATTTCCTCTAGAGTGTTGTTCAATGACACAATATCCTTGGGGTTTTTTGTTTGGAAGATCTGTCCATTGTTGATAATGGGGTATTAAGATCCCCTACTCATACTGTGTTGCTGCCTATGTCCTTTTTGAAGTCCTCTAAGATTTTCTTTATATATTTATGTGCTGGTACATTGGGTGCATGTATATTTACTAGAGTTATTTCTTCTTGATGAGTTGTTCGCTTAAGAATTATGAAATGTCCTTCTTTTTCTTTTTTGTGGACTTCATCGTTAAATCTGATTTATCTGAGATAAGTATTGCTACTTCAGGCTTTTTTTCATGTCCATTTGCTTGGACATGAAAATATATTCTCCATCCCTTCACTTTCAAGCTGTGTCGATTATTTATTCTGAGGTAGGTACCTTGAAAACAGCATATATGTGGGTATTTTTATTTTATTTTATTTTATTTTATCTTATTTTATTTTATTTTATTGTTGTTGTATTACATCCATCCCCTTTTTGCTCCTGTCTGTCTTCTTCCCCACCCACCCATTCCCCCCAAAGTAAATCCCACCTTTTGTCCATGCCCATGGTTCCTTTATACTAGGTTCTTGTATAAGCTGCTCCCCTTTCTTGCCTCTGCCTTCCCCCTCAACACTGAAGGCCTATTCATTGTATTCATATTGGTTCCGTTTTCCTTGTTGTTACATTTGCTCATTATTGTCCCGTAATGGGTGAGGTCATATGATATTTGTCCTTCACTGACTGGCTTATTTCACTAAGCATAAAACTCTCCAGTTCCATCCATGTTGTTGCAAAGGGTACAAGTTCCTTCTTTCTTTCTGCTATATAGAATTATTGTGTAAATGCACCAAAGTGTTTTGATCCAATCATCCACTGATGGGCATTTAGGCTGTTTCCAGCACTTAGCTATTATAAATAGTGCCGCTATGAACATAGGTGTGCATAGGTTCTTGTGAATTTGTCTTTCAAAATTCTTTGGGTATAGTCCAAGTAGTGGAAATGCTGGATCAAAACGCAGTTCCATTTTTAGTTTTTTAAGGAAACCCCATACTGTTTTCCACAGTGGCTGCACCAGCCTACATTCCCACCAACAGTGTATGAGGGTTCCCTTTGCCCCACATCCTCGCCAACACTTGTTGTTTGTTGATTGCTGATTTGCTGATGATTGCCATTCTGACAGGTGTGAGGTGGTATCTTAATGTAGTTTTAATTTGCATCTCTCTGATGACTAGTGATGTTGAGCATTCCTTCATATGACTCTGGGCCCTTTGTATATCTTCCTCAATGAGTTGTCTGTTCAAGTCCTTTGCCCATTTTTTAATTGGGCTGTCTGTCTCCCTGTTGTTGAGTCGCATTAGTTCTTTGTATATTTTGGAGATCAGACCCTTGTCTGAGGTATCATTGGCAATTATGTTTTCCCATACACTTTGTTCCCTTTGAATTTTGCTGATATTTTCTTTAGCTGAACAGAAACGTTTCAATTTGATATAGTCCCATTTGTTGATTTGTTCTTTTATTTCCTTTGCCCTTGTTGAAGTATCAGTAAACATATTTCTGCATAGGATTTCCAAAAGTTTACTGCCTATATTTTTCTCCAGGACCTTTATGGTGGCACTGCTTACGTTTAAATCCTTTATCCATCTTGAGTTTATTCTGGTGTATGGTGTAAGTTGGTGGTCTAGTTTTATCTTTTTGCATGTTGCTGTCCAGTTCTCCCAACACCATTGGTTGAAGAGACTTTTTACTCCATTGGATGTTCCTTCCCCCTTTGTCAACTGTTAGTTGACCATAGAGTCCTGGGTTAATTTCTGGGCTCTCTATTCTGTTCCATTGATCTCTATGTCTATTCTTATGCCAGTACCATGCTGTTTTGATGACAGTAGCCTTGTAGTATTGTTTGAAGTTCAGTATTGTGATTCCTCCTATCTTGTTCTTCTTTCTCAAGATTGTGGTTGCTATTCATGGGCATTTTTCGCTCCATATAAATTTTTGAAGTATTTTTTCTATTTCTGTGAAGTCTGTCAATGGTATTTTTATTGGTATTGCATTGAATATGTAGATTGCTTTGGGTAGTATGGACATTTTAAAGATATTAATTCTTCCCATCCTCGAACATGGTATATGCTTCCATTTATTTGTATCTTCCTTGATTTCTTCATTGTTATGTAGTTTTCTGAGTTCAGGACTTTTACCTCCTTAGTTAAGTTTATTCCTAGGTACTTTATTTTTCTTGTTGCTATGGTAAATGGGATTTGTTTTTTCACTTCTATTTCTGTTGTTTCACTATTGGTATACAAAAATGCTTTTGATTTCTGGATATTGACTTTATACCTACCTATTTTGCTACATTTGCTTATTAGGTTGAGTTAGTTTTTGGTGGAGCCCATCGAGTTGGTATGTACACTATCATATCATCTGCAAATAATGACAGTTTGACTTCCTTCTTTCCAATTTGGATACCTTTGATTCCTTTTACTTCTCTGATGGCTATAGCTAGAACTTCCAAGACAATGTTGAATAGAAGTGGAGAAAGTGGACAGCCTTGTCTTATTCCTGATCTTAGGGGGAAAGCTTTCAGTTTTTGTCCATTAAGTATGATGTTGGTTTCATGTTTCCCATAGATGGTCTTTATGATGTTAAGGTATGCTCCCTCTATTTCCATTTTGCTGAGGGTTTTTATCATAAATGGTTGCTGTACTTTATCAAATGCTTTTTTAGCATCTATTGATGTGATCACATGGAATTTGCCTTTCAATTTGTTGATGTGGTGTATTACATTTATTGATTTACGAATGTTGTACCATCCTTGCATCCCTGGGATGAAACCCAGTTGATCATGGTGTATGATCTTTGTAATATACTGCTGAATCCGATTGGCCAATATTTTGTTGAGAATTTTAGCATCTATGTTCGTCAGAGATATTGGACTGTAGCTTTTTTTCTTAGTTATATCTTGCCCTGGTTTTGGGATTAGAATAATACTGGCCCCATAGAAAGAGTTTGGGAGTCTTCCCTCTTCCTGTATTTTTTGGTATAGTTTGAGGAGGATAGGAGTTAGTTCTTCTTTAAATATTTGGTAAAATTCACCTGTGTAGCCATCTGGTCCAGGGCTTTTGTGCTTTGGGAGACTTTGGATTACTTCCTTAATTTCACTAGTTGTTATTGGCCTATTCAGACTTTCTGCTTCTTCTGCGTTCAGTTTTGGTAGAGTATACAATTCCAGAATTGTGTCCATTTCATTCAGGTTTTCATATTTTTTGTCATAGAGTTGTTTGTAGTAATTGCTTACAATCTTTTGTATATCTTAGTTATCAGTTGTGATTTCTCCTCTGCCAGTTCTGATTCTGTTTATTTGTGCCCTCTCTCTCTTTTTCTTGATGAGTCTGGATAAAGGCTTGTCAATTTCATTTATTTTTTTAAAGAACCAGCTCCTGGACCTGTTGATTCTTTGAATTGTAGTTTGAATCTCTGAGTTATTTAGTTTTGCTCTTATCTTCATGATTTCCTTTCTTCTACTTCCTCTGAGCTTTGTTTGTTGTTGCTCCTCTAGTTCTTGCAGCTTTATGGTTAGGTTTTTTTTCATAAACTTTTTGTGACCATTTTAGGAAGGCCTGTATTGCTATAGATTTCCTTCTGAGCACTGCCTTTGCTGTATCCCATAGGTTTTGGGCTGTTGTGTGTTCATTGTCATTTGTTTCCAGAATCTTTTTGATTTCATCTTTGATCTCATTGTTAACCCATTCATTGCTTGAAAGCATGTTATTCAGTCTCCATGAGATACAGAATTTTTGGTTTTGTCCCTTGAGATTGGTTTCTAGTTCAAGCCATTGTGATCTGAGAAGATGCTTTATATGATTTCAATGTTCCTGTATTTGTGGGGGCTTGTCTTGTGACATACCATGTGGTCTATCTTGGAGAATGATCCATGTGAATTTGAAAAGAATGTGTATTTTGCTTCTTTGGGGTAAACAACTCTGTATACATCAGTAAGGTCCATTTCCTCTAGAGAGTTGTTCAATGCCACAACATATCTGGGGGTTTTTTGTTTGGAAGATCCGTCCATTGTTGATAGTGGGGTATTAAAATCCCCTACTATTAGTGTGTTGCTGTCTATGTCTTTCTTAAAGTCTTCCAAGATTTCCTTGTATACTTTGGATCTCCTATGTTGGGTGCTTATATGTTTAGCAGAGTTATTTCTTCTTGATGGATTGTTCCCTTAAGTATTATGAAATGCCCATCTTTGTCCCTTTTTAAGGCGTTCATTGTAAAATCTATTTTATCTGTAATAAGTATTGCTACTCCAGCTTTTTTTTCATGTCCATTTGCCTGATACATATTTTTCCATCCCTTCATTCGCAGTCTGTGTTCATCTTTTGTTCTGAGGTGGGTCTTTTGAAAACAGCATATATGTGGGTCATGTTGTCTTATCCATTCGGCTACCCTATGTCTTTTGATTGGTGCATTTAATCCATTTACATTTAAGATGGTTATTGATTGATACTTATTTATTGGCATTTTCTCCCTTTGTATCTGTATTTCTCTTTGGCTTTCTCTGTTTGTTCATTTTATTTATTTATTTATTTTTAAAGGAGACCCTTTAGCATTTGTTGCAATACTGGTTTGGTAGTGATATATTCTTTTAGTCTTTTTTTGTCTGGGAAGCTCCTTATTTCTCCTTCTATCTTGAATGAGAGCCTTGCTGGGTAGAGTATTGTTGGTTGCAGGCCTTTGTTTACCATGACTTGAAATACTTTTTGCCATTCCCTTCTGGCTGGAATTGTTTCTGTTGAATAATCTTTTGATAGCCTTATTGGAGCCCTTTTGTATGTTATTTGTCTTTTCTCTCTTGATGCTTTTATTATTCTCTCTTTGTCTTTGAGATTAGCCATTTTAATTATAATAAGCCTTGGTGTTGGTCTTTTTGGGTTGATCCTCATTGGGACCCTCTGTGCTTCCTGAACTGGATTAATGTTTTCACTCATCACGTTAGGGAAATTTTCTATCATGACTTTTTTGAACAGGTTTTCCATTCCTTGTTTCTCTTCTCCTTCTGGTATCCCTTTGATACGGATGTTGTTACGTTTCATGTCATCCTGCAGCTCTCTTTACCCCTCTTCAGTCTTGTTCAGCCTTTTTTTTTATTCTCTTGTACTGTCTTGGAGCATTTGTCTACATTATCCTCCAACCTGCTTATCCAGTCCTCTGCTTCCTCTAGCCTGCTGTTGATTCCTTCTACTGTATTCTTCAATTCAGAAATTGTATTCTTCATTTCCTCCCGGCACTTATTGATATTTTCTATGTCCGTTTTGATGATTTTGTAGCTCTCAGTAAGTTCCTTGTAAGTTCCCTGGAGTTCTTTGTAGTTCTCCTGGAGTTGTTTATAGTTTTCTTTGATGTGGCTGAGGTCACTGAGCTTTTCTATCATCATTCTTTTGAATTCCTTATCTGAAATTTCAGGTGCCTCTCTTTCATTTGGTGATCTTTCTGGGGATTCTTCCTTTCCTTTTAGTGATGGACTGATTCTTTTTTTCCCCCATTTTGGGTGTCTGTTGTTGCTTGCTTTTTATTTTTTATTTTTTGTTTTTTCCTTGCATTAATCTGCTTTGCTTCCTTGCTCAGTTGAGCATCCTTCTGTGTTAGGAGATTTTTGGAGTTCAATGTTGCAGTCTCCTACATTTTCTCCACTTGTTGTTCTTGGTGTGGCCTTTATTTGGGCTCTCTGGTTGTATTCTGAACCTGTGGACTGGTCTCCTGCAGGTCCCCCTTGCCTCTGGGCTGTCCTCCCCTGAGTCCAGATGCTGACCGCTCCAATTCTTAGGGACCTGAAGACATCTAGTGCTCTCTATCCTTTCCTCCAGCTGCTCTGGTACTCTAGAACACCTTCAGCTCTGCTCTCTACTCTGTTGCCATCTTTGATCTCTGTTCTTTCATCTTTTTAAAACAGCATCTCTTACAGTGCTGGTTTGGCAAGGGTGTGTTCTTTTAGTCTTATTTTGTCTTGGAAACTTCTTATTTCTCCTTCCATTTTGAAGGAGAGCCTTGCTGGGTGGAGTATTCTTGGCTGTAGGACTTTGGTTTTCATTACTTGGAGTATTTTTTGACATTCCCTTTTGGCTTGTATTGTCTGTTGAGAAATCATTTGATAACCTTATTGTAGCTCCCTTATATGTTATTTACTATTTCTCTCTTGATGGTTTTAGGATTCTCTCCTTGTCTTTGAAGTTGGCCAGTTTCATTACGATGTGTCTTGGATTAGGCCTGTTTGAGTTCATCGTCATTGGGATCATCTGTGCTTCCTGAACTTGAGTGACCCTTTTGCTTGTCATTTTAAGGAAGTTTTCTGTGATTACTATTTGAAACAGGTTTTCTATCCCTTGATTCTCTTCTCCTTTTGGTATCCCTGTTATATGGATATTGCTGCTTTTCATGTTGTCTTGCCATCTCTCTTAAAACCTCTTCATTCTTTTCAGTCTTCTTTCATTTTTTTGCAATGTCTGGTTAATTTTTTTCCCTGTTGTCCTCCA
>PVIW01009359.1:15770-52603 GCA_004026585.1 Noctilio leporinus
TCCATGTCTGATAGCTTGCTTGTTTTTATTTCAATTCTAAGTCTGTGTGGTGATTCCTCCTTTCCTTTTGGCAATGGACTGATTCCCCCCCCCCCCCCCATTTTCAGTGTCTGTTGTTGCTTGTTTTTATATTGGGTTAATCTGCTTTGATTCCCTGCCTTCATGGAGTGCCCTTCTGTGTTAGGAGATTTGCGTGGTTCAGTTTTGCAGTCTCCTAGATTTCCTCCACTTGGGGTGCCCTTTATGTCATTAACTTGGGCTATCTGAATGCATTTTGGATTTGTTTTATGTGTTGATCCTTTCACTCCAGTTAGCTGATTGGGAGACACTCCCATCACATTTCATATACTGTTTTTGAGCTGCTCCTAGAACAGAACCACCAGTCCAGGCAAAATAATGACACCTTCATAGATATCTCACTCCTTTAATCCTCTTTTTGACTGCCTGTGAACCTTGCTAAATATCCGTACCCTTCAAAGTAACCCCCACTCTTCATCACACTCTCAGCTGCAAATGAGGCAGTTTTAATAGGGATGTAGATATGATAAGACTGTTAGAAGATGGGAAAAATTATTAAGTTGACTAAAATATAGATAATTTTGAAGGGTGCAAATTGGAAACAAAACTAGTGGGGATGCGAGAGAGAAAGCCAACTTTATCTCTTACATAGAAATAGAGAGGGGGAAAATCAGAATGCCTCAAGTGCGAGTGGACAGTATTAAGCCTGTATATATAGTTGCTGCATCTACCTCCCTGTCTACCCTCAAAGGGCCCTGATTGGTCAAGGTAGAACCAGAATCTGTGTGTTTTTATCAGAAAAAAAGAATGTGCAGTCCCTAGTAGCTCATCCACAAAAACAGTTTTAAGAGCCTGGGGAGGGGAGGAATACTTAGACTGACTACTGGGAATGAGTTGTAGCAGGAGAGAGCATAGACTTTAAAACAAGAGTAGGAGGATCTTGGATAATTAAATGAATTGAGAGAAGGGTGGAGTAAAACTATGGGGATTGTGTTACACTATAAAAATTTTAACTACATACTCTTGTGTGTTTAGTTAAAATGCACTAATTTTGAGGGTTGGAGGTAACTTTTGAAAAGGATATGTTAGGGATTAATAGTTTATGTAGTTCTCAGTGTAACGCATGTGCTTGAGATTAGCAGGGATAAATTTACTGAATCTGCTTCTTTTCCTTGATCAAGTCTCTGCTGTTTGCAGTCAGGCTGAGGGGCCTTGGAATGGGAGGGCATATGGCTGTTACAGTCAGGGGTGGTTCTGAGTGCTACACCCCTGGTAGGCTGAGCCTCCAGTAGCCTCACTCTGTTTCAGCACTGCAGATGTTTTGGGGTCCTTCCTTCTCTTGTTTGTGTGAAAAACTACAGGGTGCTTTTGTGGTGTTAATGGCTACTCCTCCCACTTTGGCTCCTGGAGGAGGTTTCTGGCTGCATTGGCACCTGGCTCCACTGGGAGGCTGTAGCACCTTTCGCACTGGTGATGGCTAGCCCTCCCAGTCTAGCTCTTTGAGGAGGTTTTTCATGGCCTTCAATGGGTGAGCGCCTGGTTCTATAGGGAACCCTACAGGAACAGCGTACTGGTAATGGCTAGCTCTTCCCTTCCAGCTCTTTGAGAAAGTTTCTGCTGCCTGCAATGAGTGCACTAGTTGAGTAAGAGGCAAGTTTCCGGTGCACAGTTTCAATCTGCATTTCAGTGGGAGTCTGTGCAATAGTGTGAGTGTGTGGGGTTGGGCTTCCCTTCTTGCTGGGGCTCTGAACTGCCCTCTCCCTGGGTGGCAGAGTGGCAAATTTCTCAGCCCTCACCCCACCCTGGATGGTGCACTTTCCTGCTCCCCGCTCCCTCCTCCTCCACCTCTGGCCCTGGAAGGGGCTTCATCTCTCTCAGCCTCTGGAGCATGGCTCTCACACAGTCCTTCCCCTGCTCAATTCTTTGATCTCCCTGAGTTTGCACTCACTGCCCATACTTCACTGCTCAGATTTCTATTCACCGGGGAGCCTGAAGCTGTCTTTAGTCAGAGTCACCCCTCTGGGCAGAACTGTCACTGACCTCAGCCCGCCCACCGGCAGGCAAGTTCAGAACTGTCTCACCTGCTCTCCTGTAGGTCTCTGCAGCCTCTGGGCTGTGCACTCCTGAGTCCAGATGCTTACCGACCCAATTCAAAGGGACCTGCAGATGTCTAGTGCTCCCTACCCTATCTTCCTACTGTCCTGGCACTAGAGAACACCATCAGCACTGCCATTTACTCTGTTGTCATCTTTCCCTCCCTACTTGAGGTTTCAATGATATTATTTGTTAATTCTGCTTCAATATAATTTTATATTTTAACATTTTTATTTTTCATTCTTTCCATCAAAAAAGTTTTAATTTCTGTTTTCTCTGTGTTTACTTGTAAGATAGTTTAAATATTGTTTGGAATTGTATTAGTCATAGTTCTCCAGAGAAACATTATATCTATATTATATATATGTAATATATATAATAGATATATAGTTGTACAGGGTGCACATGATAAATTGGCAAAATGTTAGTAAAATAAACAACATACCACAAAAGTTAAATTTCGAAATAAATTTATTTTTATATTTTCTCAAAACATCAAGGTAAACATCAGTACTACCTTTAAGCCTTGTGGGAAAAATGTGGGGTCATAAAATCTTTTTCATTGCTGACAACATCTAACACCATCACTATACCAGGAACTTTCATTTTCATGACAATTGGGACTTCATTCAGATTCTCACAGAGCCACCTGTTGTTTCTTCTGGTGACTATTTGGTCCTGCTGAAACTTCTTTTCATCAGAGAAAATTAGAGGGCTTTTTTTTTTTGGGGGGGGGGGTTCAATGTTGTTAGCAGTTTCCTTGTTTTTTCAAAGTGCCTTTCCTTTGTCTGCTGTGTCATAAAATGACCTCTTCTAAGAACATAAAATCTGTATCTGATATCTTCGGCAATAATCTTGCAATCTGACATCTGCATTTCTCTTGCTATGGAGCACATTGACTTTCCTAGATTTTCATGGATGATCTCCTGGACTCTGTACAATATCTGGGCTTGTGTAATCCTCACATATCTTACGTGTTTTCCTTGTGTGGCAACAACAGGATCAGCATCATACACCTTCTTCACATTGTCAACTGTTGGTAAAGGGATGTTATTGAAGTCCACAATTTCCTTAGCAGTTAGCCTTGTACGCATCCAGAATTTAAGGTTGCTCTAACATGGTATTCCTTCAACATGACTATTGCTCTCAGAATTTAATATTTTACATCTGAAACAATGATGTTAAATTATAACCTTAGAAACATACTTTTTCATAATTAATAAGAAGTACCTGAAATAAGGAGATGCAAAGTTATTGCCAATGTATCATTCGCACTCTCACTCTCTCTCTCTCTCTCTATATATATATGTGTGTGTGTGTGTGTGTGTCTGTGCATAATCCCAAAAGTATCCAGCCATGTAATATAAAATGGAGACATTTATTGAAGAAGATACAAGATGGCACAAGACACAAAAAACATTATATATAGGAAAATGATGACTCAGCTCCCTTCAAAGCAGGCATCTTGGGGTAGGAAGCCTCATAGAGTTCTCCCAATAGCTATTAGCTGACCTGTTACAGTCTTCTGAATCTCACTGACGGTCTGAAACCTCTTCCCTTTCAATGGTGATTTTAGTTTGGGGAAAAGTCAGAAATCACAGGTTGTCAAGTATGGGAGGGGCTGGGTCACATGGGTGGTTTGATAAAAAAACTGCATGAGACCTGATATATGAGCAGACATGTTGTCATGATGAGGCTGCCAATCACCAGTTGCCCATAGCTGTGGCCTTCTGAATCATCTGAATAGTTTCCAAGGAAGAATGTTTAAGCTTAACACAAAATTTGATGCAGATTTGTTGCCCTACTCACTCAGTCACTTTGAATGCGATGGCCACACAATACACAGTATACATATGCTCACTAAACAGCATATACTGCCTACATTGAATAGTACAGTGAAATCATCATTGTTCACACATGTGCATTCCAGTTCACTCTCCTGGGCTGTTAGATTACATCAATTTCTCAGAAAGCATTCTCATCATATTAACTATGTCTGGACTTTTTTCTGAACGGAATATACATCTATAACTGGCTCAGACTTATAGAGGTTGAGAAATTCCACAATCTGCTCTGTGTAAGTGGAGAACCAAAAATACCAATGGTATAATTCAATGTGAGTTTGAAGTTCTAATATTTGGGGGGCTGACAGTGTAAATCCCAATGTGAGTCCAAAGACTTAGAATCTGGAGCATAAATGTCTGAGGACAACATTAGGTGGATTTCTCTTCTAAAGCAGAGAGAAAATTTGCTCATTCTCTGCTATTTTGTTCTATTCAAGCCCTCAGTGGGTTGGAAAATGTACAACCACATCAGTAAGTGTAATAGAGTTATCTTGTTTGCTAAGCCTATTTATTTCAATGCTAATCTTGTCTACAAACACTTTTACAAACACATTCAGGAAAAATGTTTTATCCACTATCTGGTTATCCTTTAACCAAGTCAAATTGATGCATAAAGCTAACCGCCACAGGTGTTCAGGTATAAAATAAATAGATATAATATGTCTAATCTTGAAGAAACATTTATTGTATAATTACTATGGAGAATATCCTATTCAAATACTAAGGGTAAAATTACCACTGGATAAATAAGTAGCTTACTTAATAAGGAAGATGGAAGTAAACAGCCTACATGAATAATATATGCTAATGTCTTGTACAGTTGTATGTACAATTACAGGTTTAAATGTGTTTTGAAATAACTCATCCTTCCTAAACTGAAGACACATGAAAAATGGAGGTGTGGTTGGGGGCTGGAACACCTACCAGGACATTATTTCAAAGAAGAACTTAAAAACAGTAGATCTCATTTCTCTGTCTGTAGTGTCTCTCATTTGTCCATTCTCAAATAGTCAAACCTCCTCTCATTATGCATTGATTGGCTCAGCTGCCCTCCTTCCAGGAACTTCCATTATAAGCACCGAGACCCATGTTAGCACATTTACTCTTCTTCAACACCACCACCCAAGCCACAGACTCCTCCTTTAAGCTTGAAAAATGTGTTTTCTATTTTGTTACAAAATGGGCAGCTTTCTTCATTATGTAAAACATCTGTTTATAGTCATATTTTTATATATTGCAAGGACATTGTGTATCATTGTATTCGCCACATGGCACATGGTGGGTGTACAACTGTGTAGCTCTCTATCAAATCATTTCCCTCTACTTACTAACAAATAAACCTTCACAAAATACTAGGTGGAGCACTTATTTAACAATTGATGTGATGGAACAAAATGGACACATTTTATTATCATGGTGTCTGCTTTTTGTTACAGTTTATACATAGCTTTGATTTTATAGTGACTGAAAAATTAACCTGCTTATGCAAGTTATGATACTTTTGCACTGATTTATTATTAAAGTTTTCTTATTAAATGATTAATGTTTAATAACTGTTACTAACACTGTGGAAATGGAAAGATTCAGAAAATTTTTGGTGTATACCTAAGATCTTGTTTCATTTTTTTTTCTTTTTTTTTAGTATTGAGAAACCTGAAACACCAGTCTAAAAATATAAACCTGAATATAGTCAATAATTTCTTATTGAAAAACACACTGATAAATATAATAGATAGTCATTGACTTAAAGAAAAATAAGTTCTAATTTCCTTCACATGACTTATAATTATCTGGATTTGAGATATAATAAAGAAATCTTGCAAAGTCCAAATATTGAGACTTAGTATGCCTTATATATATTAAATTACATGCTTGCATTTATAGGGGAAGGGCAGGGCTAAAACATGACATAAATGTATGTAATTTAGACAAACAATATGTTAATAGATAAATCCCACAGAAGTGAAGAATTTAAGCAGAGACTTTAGAGGAAAACTAACAGTTGAATTTTTCTATTCCTTTTGAAAACATTTGTAGAAAGAAATATTGATACTTGAATATCAGTATGAGCATACATGAAAGACTCAGAAGTCTGACATGATGGTAGACAATTTCCCCCTCAGCAAAGAAAAATTAATGAGCAGACACTTTCTGTAACCTACCTACTGAGAGGGCAGTACCCAATACTCCCAAATAACCTCTGTTTGACTTGTCACTTGCAAGACAAATTTGCTCAGATATCATAACTGTCAGAATTCCTTTTTGGCAACTCTATCAGTAATTAGTTATGTGTTGTTAGTCCTGAAGGCTTATATATCTGTCACACTGATAAAATAAAAAAAAAGTTTAGTTTCTTTTTTAGAAAATTTGAACTAACATGTTAGCCTCTCAGCATTATGCCTACAGAAAACCATAATATTGTTGAAATACTCATTTTTGCCCTTTAAACATAGTATATGTTGCTTGAGAAAATAAGAACCAGTATGCCATGCCACTGTAAAGAGTATTAAAATTTGAGAAGAATAATAAACTCTGAAGTTAATATGTAGAAACATTTGGAAACATTTTCATGAGTTCTTTGGATAATTTTTGATTGATTCAAGCAGTATGAGCTATCTTCTATAGAGCTGTCTTAGAAATTTTAGTGATAAAATGTATTCATACATTTTCCATTATAAAACACTACAAGAGGCAATTTCAATATAAATTGTCATTTAGATGTTTATTTGTGATTAGAACAAATTAAAAGGCAGACATAGAGTTACATAAATCAGAGATTTGCAACTTGGATCTTCAATATATTTTAAAATAATAATTCTGAGACCAAAATAAACTGAAACAAAATATCTTAAGAGAAAAGAAACCATTAGAAAAAAGTGAAAAGTCCAAAAATAGTCTAAACTATTTAAAAAATTCTGTATGGCAATATTTTAATTAACATTTCAAAAATATTTATTTGAAACATAAAAACATAATTTAGTTGATACAAGCCAGTAAGAAAATAATATTAAAATTTATTCTATTGAACAAAAAGAAATTAGAGGAAATATAAATGACCAATTAATATACACAATTACATTAAATCTCATTTATGATTGAGAGAAATTAATGTAAAAGAGCAATAGTGCTTCTTTCTTTTTCTGTAAAACTTTCAAGATTAAAACAATAAAAAGATTACCAGTAATTATCACCATGGTACAGATAATTTAATAGTATCATCAATAATTGATGAGATTGTTCTTTCTTTTCAATTTTGAGGGGAACCATAAAATATCTACTTGCAATATAGTCTCATCATAAAACAAATATGTCTATAATGTCTTCTACTGTGTCTGTGTACTACTTAATAGTAACTAGCACTAGCTAGCACATGGTTGATTCTCACATTTAATCAGTTCAATTCATTATTAACTATGCAACTTCTCTGACCTAGTTATCTTGCTAGAAAAATCAGTTCTATAGAAAAAAGTAATATGAATAGTTAGGTGTAATAAGATATTTGTTGTAATGCTGCTTCCTAAAAAGAAAGGTTATATAAATAAATATTATTTAAAAAAAAAGAAATCCTAGATCTCATATACTTTGGAAAGATATCTAAGAT
Organism: Noctilio leporinus; assembly: GCA_004026585.1. Taxonomy (NCBI): domain Eukaryota; kingdom Metazoa; phylum Chordata; class Mammalia; order Chiroptera; family Noctilionidae; genus Noctilio; species Noctilio leporinus. The sequence goes on from PVIW01009359.1 coordinate 23,328, forward strand.
ATTAAGTTAAATGACAAAAAAATGGTAACAAAAATAGTGATGTCATGCATTTTCTAAAATATTTAATTATTTGGGGAAATAGCTTGAAGTTTGATCTGTTGGTATAATTTAGAAATTGAGGAGAAAATTAAAATTGAACACAGAATACTAATCAAATGAAAACACATTAATAAATTAGAAAATGTGGAAAAACCTATGAAAAGAACCATTACAACTTTAAAAATACATTACTTAACTGGAAAGTTAAAATATTCAAGTAGTCATAAACTATAAATATGTACTAATTATACATAAGTTTTAATTTTTAAATTGGTTTTTCTAGGCAACATGTGATAGATATAGAAGAAACTGAGTTCTCACACATTAGTATACTTGCTTATAATTATTATTTTAAAAGATTTTATTCATTATTTTCAGAGAGAAGGGCAGGGAGGAAGGAAGGAAAGGAGAGAAGCATCAATGTATGGCTGCCTTTCACCTGCCTCCAGCTGGCTGGAGACCTGGCCTGCAACCTGGTTATGTGCCCTGACAAGGGAATTGAACCAGTGACCTTTGGGTTCACAGGCTTATAATTACTGAATCAAGAATTTTCTGCTAAGTACATTATTATAAAAAATACCAGAAGTAAATGCAAAAACCATCTACAAAAAAACCAACCAACCAACAAACAAAAAAAACAAGGCTCTGAAAATTAAATTGAAAAAATATGGAAAGGTTGTAGGGAAAAGAGTTTGCAATGAGTTCTGCTAATTTCAAATTTCAATATCATGCAAATTATTGTAAAAGTCTTTTCCATTTGAAAAGTAAGTAATATTTTATTTTTATACTTGCTTTATTGATTTTTGGTTTGTTTTCTTTTATGGAGCAAGGGGCTAGGCAAAATGATTTTTAATATTTCATAAGAAAATCCAGTCACATCAGCCCAGTGCTTGCCATGCATTCCCAATATATTTTTCTATAATTTTGACTTGTGAAAAGAGGAGTTGGTAGTTTTGTGGGGGAGAGGGGTGGCATATGAAAGACAGATTATAGAAAAGAGGATAAATACCATTGCAGCATAGCAGAAAATATCAACATACAGTGAATACTTTTTAAAATATTTGATGAACCAAAATTATTTAAAACAACTAAACTTTTGGATTTATTTTTGAAAACATAATTACATTTAAAATATATATTTTGCCCTGGCTGGTAGCACACTGGATAAGGTGCCGGCCTGCGAACCCAAAAGTCGCAGGTTCAATTCCCCAGCCAGGGCACATAACCAGGTTGCAAACCAGGTCTCCAGTCAGGTCTGTGGCTGGAGGCAGGTGAAACGCAACCATACACTGATGTCTTTCTCCCTCTCTGCCTCTCTCCCTTCCCCTCTTTCTAAAAAACAATGAAATAAAATCTTTAAAAAATAAAATAAAAAATATATTTTATCTATCTTGCTATTACAGTTATCCCAATTTTCTCCCCCTTTGCTCCCTTCCACCTAGTACCCTCCATTCCCCTCCAGCAATGCCAATCTTAGTTCATGTCCATGTGTTATGCACATAAATTCTTTGGCTTCTCCATTTCCTTTATTATTCTTAACATTCCCCTGTGTATTCTATAACTACTAAGGTGTACTTCTTTTTTTCTTTTCTTTTTCACATCCAGATAGTTCACGATTTAATTACTGCCTTCTAACTTTCAGCCTCTCAAGTCATATTAATACAGTTTTCTTTCCATTATTTCAAAATGTTGAAATTAACTCATTTGTTCAAAGAATTACTTGAAGTAATATCAATTGCAATATCACCAAACATATGCACAAATACATTTACACAGAACATATTTTTACAAATATTATACTAGAAAAATATTTCTACTACTATGAAAGTATCTAATAACATAAATTAATTAATTGCCTTTAAAATTTCTATTAAAAATATTTTGGTCTAGTTTCTTTCATTTCTTGTCTATGAAAAAATCTCATCTCATAATTATACTTCCCAGGCCCTACCTACATTTGCTTGGTCATAGGTAGACTTCTCCTAAACTAAAAATAAATAAATAAACAAACTCTATATTCATTCCCAAAAGATTTAGTCTTCTTTATTTAAATCTGCAGTGTTCAATATGATAGCCACTTAAAATGTGGCTAGTTCAAATTTCGATATACAGGATTTTAAAGAGTTAATACAAAAATTTTATATATGTCAATAGCTTGTATAGTTATTACATGTTATGTGATATTTTAGATATGTTATAGTAAATTAAGCATGTTTTACTTAAAAGTTATTTTACTCTGAAATGGTATTTTTGTGAAATATATCACAGATGGTGTACTACAGAACTCACTTTCATGAAAGCTGTCCTAGAGAGAGTGTCAAACACTCAGTAAAAAATGAATTTGCTTTCTGAATCAGATCCCACTCCCTCTAATAATATATATAATTCAACTTTAAGCTACTAGAACTACAACTCATTCTTTTTAGAGTTTTTCATCTTAGATAGTAAATTGATTTTTTAAAAATTATTGTCAAATAGAAGTACCATTTTCCTCAATACCCTCTCTTTCATCTCTATACATGTTTCACCAGTTGAAGCCTTCAGAAATAATGACACCTAAAGTGCTCAGCTGGTCCCCACAGAGAAGAAATTATGATATCTACTAATTTGAGGTTAAAAAAAAACAACAACCTAGGATTTAAATACTTTTGTAGAATAGTATTCTAGTTATGCTGAACTATTTAAGTCTGTTGAGGTAGAGATTAGGTACATTCACATTTCAATAATGGCATTTACTACAGCATTAATACATTTTCCCAAGCATACCCAGCCTGGGGGCCTTCATTGCTAGCAATATCTAGTTCAATTATCTATTTGAAAGAAATTTCACCTAACTGAAGTGCTACTATAAGAATATATATTGCCTATGTACATGAATCATATGGTTTAGTAGTTGTTAACTTCTGTCCCAAATTAGTCTTCATTTTCAGAATTGTCTTTCTAACCTAAAGACTAATTTCTCAACACACCACCAGTTGGTTGCTATTTAAAACATAAATTGCTAATAAAACCTGTATATTCTACACCCACAAACAAGCACACATTTTGTAACAGTGAATAAGATAGCATGTATACTCTCTAATATACATCCTCATTTTCTTATTTTTCCCCTTAATGGCATTAGATTTTTCTGTTATTGCAAGTAACTTGATTTTCCCAACATAGGAAGTAATTCCAATCTAAGAAAATTTAACCTGCAGTAATGCAGATACAACAAACATACAAAACTATATGTTATAGTAAAATCTGCTTATAAGGTTATTTTAAAGCATTCATAATTTAAAGTTAGTTCTTATTCATTCATATACCCTATGTCCTTTGACCCATTTATATTTAAGGTTATTACTGATAGGTACTTAGGTACTTATTCATTGCCATTTTTTCCCTTTGTACCTGTGTTCCTCTCCATGTCTGTTTCTTCGTCTTCTTAAAGCAGATGCTTTAGCATCTCTTGGAATGCTGGTTTAATGGAGATATATCCTTTCAGCCTTCTCATACCTGGGAAACTACTTATTTCACTTTCCATTTTGAATGAGAACCTAATTGGTTAGAGCAGTCTTGGTTGTAGCCCTTTGTTTTTCATTGCTTGGAATATTTTATTGCCATTCCCTTCTAAGTTGTAGTATTTCTGTTTGGAAATCAGCTGATAAACTTCTTGTAGCCCCCTTTTATGTTATTAGCTGTTTCTCTCTTGCTGCTTTTAGGATTCTCTCCTTGCCATTTTAATTATGAGGTGTCCTATAGTGGGCCTGATTGTATTTATCTTCCTTGGGACCCTCTGTGCTTCCTGAACTTGCATGACATTTTCTCTCCTCAAGTTCAGGAAACTTTCTGTACTTACATTTTCAAACAGGTTTTCTATCCCTTGCTCCTCCTCTTGTCTTTCTGGTATCCTTATGATACAGATATTATTATGTTTTATGTTGTCCTACAGCTCTCTTAAAACCTCTTCATTCTTTTTTAGTCTTTTTTCCATTTTGTTGTACTGTCTGGGAATTTTTTCTATGTTGCTGGTATGATCCTCTGATTCCTTTAGCCTGCTTTTGATTCCTTCTACTGTGTTCTTCAATTCATAAATTATATATTTTTATTTCCTCCTGGCCCTTATTGATGGTTTCTATGTCCTTTTTAATGTGGTATATTTCTCAGTAAGTTTCTTGCAGCTTCCCTGGAGTTCATCATAGTTCCCTTTAAGTTATTTATTGTTTTCTTTGAGCATGCTGAGCTTATTGAGCTTCTCTATCATCATTATTTTGAATTCCATATCAGATAGTTTGCTTTCCACCGTTTTAGTTAGCACACTTGTTGGGGATTCCTTCTTTCTTTTCAATGGAGGGTTCTTTGCCTCCCAATTTTAGTTGACTCTTCTGTTTGTTTCTCCTTCTTAGATTAGTCTGCTGTGACTTCTTATCTTTGTGCTGTGACCTTCTGTGGTGTAGATGTGCACTTTCTTTACTTCTTGGGTCCACCTCTGATGACATCAACTGGTGGTCCCAGCCCAGGACTAGTCAGCCTGTTGGACTCCCAGATAGCCACTGTCTTTGTCTGTCTCCTTCAGTTATTAATCCAATTAATCTATGATTAGCCACCCAGCTTAGGCACTGCTGGGTGGGGGGTGAGCAATTAATTCCTATGAGTGGGGCTTTTGCTTCCCCTCAGGCTGCCACTACTTACCAAGTGGTCTGCCTACTGTACAGGGGATTGGTCAGCACTGGGACCTCATGTGCTGCTCCCTCATTTCTCTCCTCAAAGCCTCTGCCCAAACTCTGCTTAAGCATCTCTAATCCACTTTGTCTTGCTTCTGGTAGAGACCAGGGTAAGTGGGTGACAATGTAATTGTGTGTGTTTCTTTAAGAACCTTTTGTCTCTAGCTGTCTATTTCAAGCCAGCTAAACCTTGGGGCTTTTTGATTTTCAAAGCTGGATGTTGTTTTACTCTCAGTTTTGTTGCTATAGGCTGGGAAGCCCAGCTGGGGGTTTAACCCACCCACCTCAGGTGGAACTTCCAGCTGCTATTTCTCCATCCCTTCAGCTGCCACTTACGGAAGCACAGTCAGCTCTCTCAAATCTCTACAATTCCTACCAGTCACATTGTGATGAAGTAGTCTTTTCCATTCTCTCCATGGTTATAAGGCTTCTCTCTAGCTGGTGTTCTGTTGGTTATACTGAATTTCTCCCCAATTAAGTTGTCATTCCAGATTGGCCCCAAGAGAATATTGGCATAGCTCCACTTACTCCTCTGCTATCTTGGGTCTATAATTTGTTTCTTTTGAAGTGAAAAATCAATTTAAATGCTGAGCAATTTTCAAATGCAATATTTTATAGATATAATTTCAAAATCAATTTATTTTTGTGTATTTTATTCTATTACATATTAATATATGCTAATAAGAGTTTTAGTAGTTAGCTTGAATTCTATAATTATTTGAAAAGAAATAGTTATACAATTTATAATTCTATAATAAGAGGAAATAAGAGGAAAGATTTATGTGCCAAGGTATCTTTTACTTAAGGTAAATTACACTATCAGCCAGAATACATTTAATACTGGTCAGCAAATAATTTAATTTTTTCAAGTATTGAACTAAACAAAGAACATTGAATTTATCATTTAATTTTAGTTGTTTCATTATAAATTAGCAGGCAACTATATCTACATATAAAATTATGTCACTGATGTATTAGAAAATATAAAAATTAACACAATTATGATTTTACTTTAATAACTGATGGGACTATATAACCAATTTTTAAAATAATTCTGAAAAGTGTTGTAAAATAATTATCTTAATTTTCCTAGTAATATTAGACCAAAAAATCCTCAAGCATATATTTTCTATTTTCTAGGGCACTTATAGAATACCAATTTTTATATTTGTTTCAAATGAAAAGACTAGAGAGACAGTCCCATTTAAATCATAATCAATTCACATTGACAGGAAAGCATCAACATTAGCCATGCCATATGCCTGACTATAAAATGGAATAATTAGTATGTTCCCCTTGGTAAGTAGATTGCTAATTTACTGCGAATGTATTATCTTCTTTAATGGGAAATTACAGAAATCTGGAAATATATGCCCTCATTGTATATAATGAGCATATCCATCACTACAATAGCTTCCTCATGTCTCTTTGTAATTCTCCATGCAATCACCCCTGCCACCCAGGCATCCTCAGGCAGCCACACTAATCTGCATTCTTTCACTGTAGTTTAGTTTGTATTTTTTAGAGTTTTATAATGTATAAGTGAAATGATTCACTTCTTGTTTTCTTGTTTTTCACTTCTTTCACTCTACATAATTATTTCAACATTTGTCCAGCAGTTCATCTTTTTATTGCTGAGTGGTATTGCATCTCATTATTTATTTTCCAGTTTACCTGATGATGCACATTGGAGGTATTCTTGGTCTGAAGATGTTACTAATACAATCATGTATTGTTCAATATTTAGGTTAATAGTAGACCACATGTAAGACAATATTCCCATAAGATTATAATGGAGCTGAAAATTTCCTATTGCCTAGGGACCTCACAGCCATCCTCATATTGCATCTCATGTGTTTGTGGTAATAGTGGTGTAAATCTACCACACTGCCAGTCATATTACAGTATAGAACATACAATTAAGTAAGTAGACTATCTCATCTAGGTTTGTATAAGTATATGCTATGATGCTCACACAACTATGAAATTGACTAAATTCTCATTTGTCATTTCTGTTAAATGACACAAGACTATATATTGTATGTATTATAATAATAGTAAAAAATAATATTTTTGAGCCTATGGGAGTAACTTTATTTATTAAGTAGTTACATAATTTACTGAAAATATTAATAAGTGGCATGAAAATAAATCAAAATACATATTTATAAAGTGATACAATAGATTGAATCTAAAATTTATATGCAAATGCAAAAAGCAAAGAATAGTTATAGAAATCCTGAGAACAATAAAGCTGTAGTATGTACTCTTTAAATATAAGAAATTATATCTCTATAATAATTAAGACATAAGTGGAAAAAATGACCAACAACACAGACTAGAAAGACAAGACACAACTTATTCATGTATAATATTTATAAATATTTACCTGTGTTTTATCTAAAGTACAATGAAATAGAGATAATAAGGTTTTTTATATAAATGGTACTGTCAATAGATATAACTCAATCTCATGCAAAATTCATTTTCAGATGGCATAAAGATATTAATGTAAAATGTAAAACCTAAAAGAGAAAAATGTGAAGCATCTTCCAATTCTAAAGTTGGCACAGGCTTTTTCATTGGAAACTGAAAATCACTTAAAGGAAAGTTTAATGAATACAACTTCATGGGTCTGGAGATAAATATACATTCATGAAACCATTACCACAGTTTATGCCATAAATTTATCCATCAGATTATGATACATTCATATGTTGGAATAATATTCAGACTTAAAAAGAAAAGGAAATCCTGCCATTTGTGACAATATGGTTGGACTCGGAGAACACTATTGTAAGTGAAATAAACCAGGTACAGAAAGACAAATTCTGCATGCTATTACTTGTATGAGGAATCTAAGACAGACAAACTCATAGCAGAAGAATAGCGTTGATTGCCAAGGGCTAGAGGAAGGGGGAATGGGGAGGTATTAGTTAAAATAGATTCCTACTCATCAAGGAAATGTTAAGTAGAATCATAGTGTCATACTATCATGCACTATCATATGGCTTAAGAAAGGAAGTAACGATAAACAAAAATAAAAATATAAAATAATTTAAAGTTATCAAGACTATAGAAAACTGTTAGTTATGGCACTGCTGTCTGTGATATTAGTTGGTAACAGACCTTTGAACCACTTTGGAAGGTTATGGTGATTCCACTGAAGCATGTCTCATATGCCAGCAATTTCACACCTAGATATAAACCCATAAACATATATATTTATGTGTCTCAAAGAAACATACTAGGATGTTTACAATGACAATACCAATAATGGCAACAAATTGGCAAAGATCCAAAAGCCCATCATAGGGATAATGGTGCATTCATACCATGGAATTCTAGAGGACAATGCAAATATGCAATTGACAGCTGTGCACATGAATATGAGTAAATCCAAGCACAAAACTCTCAGACATTGTATGAATTGACTTACCAAAAAATAAATAAATAAATAAATAAAAAAGCAAAACCACTCGTTGCTGGTAAACATCAAGAAGAGGGACATAGACTGAAAAAGGACACAAAATGAAGATGGGTATTGGAGATATTCTTGTTCTTGATATGCTGGGGATGGTTATAGAGCTGAGTTCACTTTGTGAGCATTCATTAACATGCAGTTATGACATATACTTTTTTTATTTCTAAAATATCTTTTATTTATTTTGCTATTACAGTTGTTCCAATTTTCCCCTCTTCATCCCCCTCCACCCAGTACCCCATTTCCTGAGGCAGTGTCCCCCTTAGTTCATATCTATGTGTCATGCATATAAGTCCTGTGGCTTCTCTATTTCCTTTATTCTTAACACACACACACACACCCCCGTCTATTCTGTAACCACCAATGTGGACTTTTTTTCCCTTTTACATCCAGACAATTCACCATTTAATTACTGCCTTCCGTCAGCTTCTCAAATCATATTAATACAAAATTTTCTTTAAAAATACCTATGTTTATTCATTTGTTTAAAGAATTACTCTTTTAAGTTATATGGATTGCAATATTACCAATACATGCAAAAATACATTTACACATATACATATTTTTATACATATTTAAAGTACATACTGGATATTGAAAAGTTAATACAAAAATTGAAACTATGCCCATACCTTCTATAATTGTTACATGTTAAATGATAGTATTTTAGATATATTGTAGCATATTAAGCAGTTTTTTCTTCTTTAATGCTTATTTCACTCTGGAATGCTATTTTCGTAAACTATATCATAGAAATGGTATTTTGCAGAACTCACTTTTGTGAAAGTTGCCCTAGAGACAGTGCCACTGGAAGCAATCTGCCTGGCCCAGTAGTGCCTGAGCCCGACACCTGATCACAATTCATTGATTTACATCTGATTAAATCTCTCCTGCCCTACTGTGTCTGAGCCTAGCGGCTGAGCACAAATTCAAGAATTTACACTTGACTCAGTATTTCTCACCCAGCAGCACTTGGGCCTGGTGCCTGATTACAAACTCACTGATTTACAGCTGTGTCAGTAAGTCAGTCTGGTGCAATGATCACAAACTCATTGGATTACAATGGAATCTTTCTGTCCAATGCAGTGGTGCCTGAGCCTGGTAGTTGATCACAGATTCATTGGATTACAACTGAATATTTCTGTTTAGCCCAGTGGGGCCTGAGTTTGGCAGGTGATCACAGATTCATTGATTTACAACTGAATCAGTCTGTCCCAACAATTTGCATCTGAACCTTCCCATCGATCACAGATTATTAGAATTTCAACTGACTCAACCTGTCCAACTGAGCAGTGCCTGAGCCTAGCAGCTGATCACAGTCTAATTGTATTAAAACCTAATTAACTGTCCCTGCCCCATGGTGACTAGGGTGACCACCAATCACAGATAAATTGGTGTGCAGGAGAGCTAATCAGTTCTGCCCAGCATTACCTACACCTGATAGCTGAGGACAGCTCAATTGGACTAAAAACTGAAGGGCACAGACAAAAACAGAGGGTCTCTGTTTGGCTCCAACAAGTTTACTGTGCCCAGACTATGGAATGATCTGAACTTACCAGAGGTGAATAAAGTAAGTAAAGATAGTGCACCTCTAAGTGACAGAGGGCCATATCACAAAGTCAAGAACTCAAAAAAGCCGATATATAAAGCAAAATCAAACAAAAAGAAAAACTTAAAAATGGGGAAAAACAGAAACAGTCCATCACCAAAAGGAAAGGGGGAATCGTGAGAAAGATTGCTGAATGAAAGAGAGGCAAGCAAACTATCAGATATGGAATTCAAAATAATGATGATAGAGAAGCTCAATGAATGCATCAAGCTCAAAGAAAACTACAAACAACTCCAGGGGAACTATGAAGAACACCAGCGAAGCTACAAGGAACTTACTGAGAACTACACCAGCATTAAAAAGGATATAGAAACTATCAATAAGAGCCAGAAGGAAATGAACAATACAATTTCCCACATGGAGAATACAGTAGGTGAATCAATAGCAGGCTAGAGGAAGAAGAGGATCAGATAAGCAAGCAGAAAGACAATGTAGAAAAATATTCAAAGATGATGCAACAGATTGAAAGAGAAGAAGAATGAGGAGGTTTTAAGAGAGTGGAAGGACAACATGAAATGCAATAATATCTGTATCATAGGGATACCAGAAAGAGAAGAGAAACAAGGGAAGACCTGTTTGAGAAAGTAATGACAGAAAACTTACCTAACTTGAGGAGTGAAAATGTCACTCAAGTTCAGGAAGCTCACAGGGTCCAAATAAAGATGAACACAAACAGACCCATTCCAAGACATATCATAATTAAAATGCCAAATTGCAATAACAGGGAGAGAATCCTAAAACTATCCAGAGAGAAACAGTAAATAACATGAAAGGGGACTCCAATAAGGTTATCAAAAGATTTCTCAGCAGAAACAATACAAGCCACAAGAGAATGGCAAAAAATATTCCAAGTAATGGAGAACAAAGGCCTACAATAAAGAATACTCTACCCAGCAAGACTCTCATTCAAAACAGAAGGAGAAATAAGGAGTGTCCCAAACAAAAGAATGCTAAAAGAATACATCTCCACCAAACCAGCATTGCAAGAAATGTTAAAGGATCTACTTTAAAAAAAAATGAAGAAACAAAGAGAGACAGAGAGGAACACAGATACAAAGTGGTAAAATGACAGTAAGTAAGTATCAATCAATTATAACCTTAAAAGTAAACTGATTGAATATGCCAATGAAAAGACATAGGTAGCTGAATGGATGGGGAAATATGACCCACATGTGCGCTGTCTTCAAGAGAACCATTTCAGAAAAAAATATCAACACAGACTGAAAGTGAAGAGATGGAAAAACATACTTTAAGCAAATGGACATGAAAAAAAGTCTGGAGTAGCAATAATTATTTCAAACAAAATAGATTTTACAATGAAGGCCATAATAAAGACAAAGAAGGATATTTCCCAATACTTAAGGGAACAATCCATCAAGAAGATACAAATCCAGTAAACATATATGCACCCAACATAGGAGCTTCGATATATATAAAGAAGATAATGGAGGACTTCAGTAGGATATAGACAGCAACACACTAATAGTAGGGGCTTTTAATACTCCATTTTCAACAATGTACAGATCTTCCAAACAAAAAAACACCAAGGATATTGTAGCATTGAACAACACTCTAGATGAAATGGACCAAACTGACATATACAGAACCTTTTACCCCAAAGAAGAAAAATACACATTATTTTCCAATGCACATAGAACATTCCCAAAGATAGTCCACATGGCAGGTCACAAGACAAGCCTCCACAAATTCAAGGTAACTAAAATGATACCAAGCATCTTTTCAGATCACAATGGCTTGACACTAGAAACCAACCTCAGTGGAAAAAACAAAACAAAAACACTCTAAGTCATGGTGACTGAATAACATGCTATTAAGTTAGGAATGGGTAAACAATGAGATCAAAGATGAAATAAAAATTTTCTGGAAACAAATGACATTGAATACACAACAGTCAAAAACCTATGGGACACAGCAAAGGCAGTCCTCAGAGGAAAATTCATAGCATTAGAGATCTACCTAAAAAGGTTAGAAGAAGCTCATACAAACAACATAACCATAAAGCTTCAAGAACTAGAGCAGAAACAACAAAAAACCCCAAAGCAAGTAAAAAGAAGAAAATAATCAAGGTCAGAGCAGAATTAATAATTTAAGAGACTAAAACTGTGATTTGAACAATCAATAAGTCCAGAAGCTGGTTCTTTGAAATAATAAACAAAATTCTTAAGCCTTTAATCAGACTCATCAAGAAAAAGACAGAGAGGACCCAAATAAATAAAATCAGAAATGACAGAGGAGAAATCACAGCTGATACTTCAGAAATACAAAGGATTGTAAAACATTACTATGAACTATATGACACGAAATATGACAACTTTGGTGAAATGACACACTCTGGAAATGTATAATCTACCAAAACTGAATCCAGAAGAAACAGAAATTCTGAATAGACCAATAACAACTAGTGAAATGAAATCCAAAATCTCTCAAGGCAGAAGAGCCCCAGACCAGATGGCTACACAGGTGAACTCTAACAAACATTTAGAGAAGAACTAACACCTATCCTTCTCAACCTATTCAAAAAAAAAAATTCAAGAAGAGGGAAGACTCCCAAACTTCTATGAGGCCAATATTATTATAATCTCAAAACCAGGTCAAGACACATTTAAGAAAGAAAAACTATAGGTCAATATCTCTGATGAACATAGATGCTAAGATTCTCAACAAAATATTGGCCAAAAAGATGCAGCAATACATTAAAAAGACCATATAGCAAGATCAAGTGGTTTTCATCCCAGGGATGGCAAGGATGGTACAACATTAGCAAATCAATAAGTGTAATACACCACATCAACAAAATGAAGGACAAAAACCATATGATCATATCAATAGATGCTGAAAAAGCATTTGATAAAGTACAGCAACCATTTATGATAAAAAACACTTAGCAAAATGGGAATAGAAGAAACATACTTCAACATAATAAAGGCCATATATGAGAAACCTGAAGCCAACATCATACTCAATAGGCAAAAACTAAAAGCTTTCCCCCTAAGATGAGGAACAAGGCAAAACTGTCCCATTTCTCTACTTCTGTTCAACATGGCTTTGGAAGTTCTAGCCATCACTATCAGAGAAGAAAAAGGAATGAAAGGTATCCAAATTGGAAGGAGGAAATCAAACTGTTATTATTTGCAAATGACATGATAGTGTACATACAAAACCCAATAGGCTCCACCAAAAACTTACTAGACCTAATATGCAAAATTTGCAAAGTAGCCGGATATAATGTCAATATCCAGAAAACAAAAGCATTTTTGTATACCAATAAGGAAACATCAGAGATAAAAGCTAGAAGACAAATCCCATTTACTAAAGCAACAAGAAAAATAAAGTGCTTAGGAATAAACTTAACCAAGAAGGTACAAGACCTGTACTCAGACAACTCTAGGATATTAAAGAAATAAATTAAGGAAAATACAAATAAATAGAAGCATATACCATGTTCAAGGATGGTAAGAATTAACGTCATTATAATGTCCATACTGCCCTGGCTGATAGCACAGTGGATAAAGCACCACTCTGCAAACCCAAAGGTTGCTGGTTCAATTCTCAGCCTGGGTACTGTAACCAGATTGCAAGCCACATCTCCAGCCACATCTGTAGCTAAAGTCAGATGAAAGGCAACCATACAATGATATTTGTCTCTTTTTCTGCCTCTCTCCCTTCCCCTCTCTCTGAAATATAATAAAATCTTAAAAAAAATGTCCATACTACCCAAAGCAGTCTACAGATTCAAAGGACCTGAACAGACACCTCTCTGAGAAAGACATACAAAGGGCCCAAAAGCATATGAAAGAATGTTCAACATCACTAGCCATCAGAGAGATGCAAATTATAACCATAGTAAGATACCACCTCACACCTGTCAGAATGGCAATCATCAACAAATCAACAAACTATAAGTGCTGGCAAGGATATGGGGAAAAGGGAACCCTGGTGTATTTTTGGTGGGAATGCAGGCTTTTGCTGCCACTATGGAAAACAGTATGGAGTTTCCTTAAAAAACTAAAAATGGAACTTCCTTTTGATCCAGCAATTCCACTACTAGGACTATACCTGAAGAACCCTGAAACACTGATTTATAAGAACCTATGTAATATGCCCTGTGTTCACGGCAGTGCTATTTATGATAGCCAAGTGCTGAAAATAGCCTAAGTGCCCATCAGTGGATGACTGGATCAAAAAACTTTTTACATTTACACAATGTAATACTACATAGCAGAAAGAAAAATGGAACACCTACCCTTTGCAACAACATGGGTAGAACTGGAGAGTATTCTGCTTACTGAAATAATCCAGTTAGTGAAAGACAGATGCCATATGATCTCACCCATTACAGAACAATAATGAACAAAACAAATAGACCAGCAAAACAGAAGCAGATACATCAATACAATGAATTGTATTCATTTAGGGGGAAGAGGGGAGGGGGAAGAGGAAGGAGTAGGCAAAGAAGGGGAGCAGTTTAGTCAAGGATCTAGCATGGAAGAACCAAGGAGATGGAAAACAAGTGGGATTGGCATTGGGAGGAGTGGGTGGGTGGGGAAGGGAGTTAAAAGGGGATGGATGTAATACAACAACAATAAAATTAAATAAAATAAATTAAGGAAGATACAAATAAATGGAAGCATATACATTGTTCATGGATGGGAAGAATTAACATCATTAAAATGTCCATATTACCCAAAGCAATGTATAGATTCAATGCAATCCCAATTAACATACCAATGACATATTTCACAGATATAGAAAAAATACTTAAAAAATTCATATGGAGCCAAAAATCACCGCAAATATCCACAGCAATCATGAGAAAAAAGAACAAGGTAGGAGGAATCTCAATACCAGACATCAAACTATACAACAAGGCTTCTGTAATCAAAATAATCAAAACAATCTAAAAATAGAGATACATCAATGGAGGAGAATAAAAAACTCAGAAATAAACCCAGGACTCTATTGTCAATTAATGTTTGACAAAGTTGGAAGGAACATAAAATGAATAAAAATAGCCTCTTCAACAAGTGGTGTTAGGAGAACTGGACAGGGACAGGCAAAATAATAAAACCAGATCAACAACTTACACCATACATCAGAATAAACTCAAAATGGGTAAAGGACTTAAACATAAGCCATGACACCATTAAAGTCATAAAGGGAAAAAATGGAAGTAAAATTTCAGATTTCTTATGCAGAAATATTTTCCCTGTTAATTCTCCAAGGGCAAAGGAAATAACTGAAAAGGTCTATTCACCTAAAGAAAATGCCCTCAAAATTAAAAGGGAACCAACTGTATTGGAAACCATATTTGTCAATAAAACCTCAGAAAAGGGTTATATATCCAAAATATATAAAGAGCTTTTGGGACTCAATACAAGGGAGACAGACAGCCCAATTAAAAAATGGTCAAAGGACCTGAACAGAAACCTCTCTGAGGAGGACAGGTAAATGACCCAAAGGCATGTGAAAGAATGCTCCATATCACCAGCCACAGAGAAATGCAACTTGAAACCACAATTAGGATACCACCTCACATCTGTCAGAATGACAATTATCAACAATCAACAAGCAACAAGTGCTGAAGAGCATATGGAGAAAAGGGATCCCTAGTGCACCGTTGGTGGAAATGCAGACTGGTGCAGCCAGTATGGAGAACAGTATGGAATTTTCTCAAAAAACTAAAAGTGGAAATGCCTTTTGATCCAGCAATTCTACTACTAAGCTAATACCCAAAAACTAACAACAAGCAAAACAGAACCAAATATATGAATACAGTGAATAGGCCTTCAGTGGTCAGGGGGAAAGAGTTAGGGAGGAGGGGGGAGGCAGAGGCAAGGAAGGGGAGCAGTTTAGACAAGAACCTAGTATAAAGGAACCATGGACATGGACAACAGGTGGGATTGACTTTAGGGGGAATGGGTGGGTGGGGAGGGGGACGGAGGAGAGCAAAAAGGGGATGGATATAATACAACAACAATAAAATTTAAAGAAAAGATAATATCCAAAGAACCCTGAAACACCAATTCAGAAGGACCTACATACCCCTATCTTCATAGCAATGCTATTTAAAATAGTCAAGTGCTGGAAACAGCCTAAAAGCCCATCAGTGGATGAATGGATCAAAAAACCTTGGTACTCAAGTATTTACATTTACTCAATGGAATACTACATAGCAGAAGGAAAGAAGTTCCTACCTTTTGTGACAATATGGATGGAACTAGAGAGTATTATGCTTAGTGAAATAAGCCAGTCAGTGAAATACAAATACCATATGGTCTCCCCTATTACAGGACACTAATGAACAAAGCAAACAAGCAAAATAGAACCAGAGATATGAATATAAGAAATAGACCTTCAGTGTGCAGATGGGAGAGAGTGGAAGAGGGGAGAAGAAAGCAAAGAAGGGTTGCAGTTTATTTAAGAAACTAGCATGGATGACCCATAGACATGGACAACAAGTGAGATTGACAGTGAGGGATGGAATGGGAGGGTGGGGAAGAGGAGAGCAGGGTTGGGTAATGGGATGAATGTAGTGCAACAAGAAAATAAAATTTAATGTGAAAAAAATAAAGCAATGTAGTAAAATTGTCACTGCATTGACTTGATTTCAAGACATTCATTTTGACTGAGAAAGAAAATTCTTAAGTAATATGAGATTTTGGGGTTGTGGGGTGTGGAAACATTTTGACCTTCTTTATATAGGGAACAGATTGTATTCACTCTTCTTAAACCTATAATCTTTTCTCAATTTTTAAAAAAGTCAATGATGTAAATATTATCATAAAGAAAAATCATTAAAAGGGTTTTAAAAGATTGACTTATAAGTGCCACTAAAGATTACTAATTTGATTTATATCTCAGGAAAAGCTCTTAATATATGTATGGCAAAAATATTAAAAATGAAATATTATTGATTAGGATTAGAATTAGGATGTAAATAGGGTAGTGTTAATTCAATACTAAAACATATTACTGATGAAAATTATCAAAGACTATGTTCCTGATCACAAAGACTCATAATCATAGTGACTGTAGTTACTTTCAGATAGCATCTAAATCTGGGTAATATGATTCATGATAGGGTCAGCCATCTGGGCAGCTTACAACTAAGAATTATGCACAAACTCTCTCTAGCATATACTTAATAATATATGTGTTGTGAGCGATTTCTCTATAAGCCTAACTAAACCAACTTCTCTTCTTCCTTTAATTTTAGAAAACAGACTGCTTACTATAGGAGCATAGTGGTATTTGAAGGTTAATGTTCATTGTGTATTTATAATATAAAGATGAGTTTATTGAAAACATATTCTGGATGTGAGCATTTCCTCAAATTACAGCTTATGTATCTTTGGCAAGACATTGGATTCTTTTGCTTTCATAAGGAATTATGACATCATTTTAGAAACTGATGAGTAACATTGACTTATTTTATCTGATGAAATAATAGGAAAGGAAACAAAACAAAACTAGTATATATATATATAAAGACAAGAACAAATTAAATTGCTCATAAGGTCTGCTTTTTATCACTTTCCATATTGGCTTCATTTTGGAAATACAAAGAAAGTAATAGGAGCTTTTCCCAGACCATACAGATCTGCATAATTTATTGGAAGATGTTGCCAGATTCAAGGTAAGTGGACTGTGTTTCACAAGTTGGAGGGTCTCTTTCAACAAGTACAACTACAGAATGAATATATTCATCTTCAGGAGCTTTCAAGGGTTTTCATTGGCTGTATATATAATGATAGGCAGTATGATGATGACTTTTTTCAAAGTTTTAAATACATAATGTGGTTCTGCATTTTTATTTTTGTTCAAAAATAAAACTTATTATGTCATACTGAGATGTTTCCATTTGGTTGAGTCAAAAAGGATATTAAAAGTTTTTTCAATATATTTTTTCATAATTTCATAGCCTCATTTTCCAAGATGAGTTATTTCTTGGGTGAGTCAACATTCAGACCAGACATGAGAAAAAATGGTTTATTCAGAGAAATAAACACAGAAATAAATCAGAGATACACCAAACTCCTTTTAACAGTCTCTAACATTTCTTTCATGGAAATAGCCATCCTTTTTTACAAACTATCATAGACTGAATTGTATCCCCACAAATTTGTATGTCGAAGTCTTAATTTCCACTCCCTCAGAATGTGACTGTATTTGGAAATAGGGCCTTTAAATGGTAATTAAGTTAAAATAAGGCTGTCAGGATGGGTTCTAATCCAGCATAACTGGAGACCCTATAAGAAGAGCAGATTAAGACACATAGGGAAACACTAGGGATGTGCACACATAGGGCAAAGACCAAGTGATGGCACAGCAGGAAGTTGGTCATCTGAAAGCCAAGAAGAGAGCTTTAGAGCAACCAAACATGCTGACACCTTCATCTTGGACTTTAGCTTCCAGAGCTGTGGGGAAATAATTTTGTCTTTTCAGGCTATGGTACCTTGTTATGGCAGCTTGAATGAACTACTATACAGATTATACAGAATAACTGACCATTGATAACTAACTTTCCTTCAGGGGTGGATTGAGCTAGTTCCATTTTCTAAATCTCAAGTTAGAAAAAGATATAATGTATAACTTTTTGAGAAAGTTGGTAAGGATTTTGACAAATAATTTATCTGTTTAAGGTCCTATAAAAGTCCCTTGGAATAGACATGTTTTGTCTGACTCAAAATCTTCCCCCACTAAATTAAGATGGTATAAAGAGGTAAAAAGTTAGCTTTTAAATTTTGTGCAATTTTAGAATGTACTACGGTTGAAGATCTATTGATGCAAGAGTATTTAAACAATTGAATGCAACATCTATTTAGCAACCAGCTAAAAACTACCTCCTTAAGGGCAAATTTGATAACAAACATTTCCATTATCTGTCCCTGGTGCCAAATTAGGATTTGAGGCTCTATTTAGCTGTTAACATTTTTGTGTATACAGACTTTCAAGATATAATTATGCCTCTTTTTCCTTTTGGATACTGGGCTGGAAATAACTTGTCCTCTGTATTTGGTCTCCTTGTACCATTGATTACCAACCACCAGAAGAACAAGGCACTGCACCTTAATGCTCAGGCTACAACTGGATTCTCCACATTCTGGAAAGATCTTGCTGGAACTGATAGCTGCATGCTTTACTTCTTTAAATTTAATTTTATTGTTGTATTACATTCATCCAATTTTCCCCTCCTACTCTCCCCTTCCCCATGCTTCTATTCCCTTCCCCAAAGTCAATCCCACTTGATGTTCATATCCATGAGTAATCCATGCTAGTTCCTTGTGATAGTTGCATGCTTTATTTTTAAGGCCTAAAGTATAAACCTTCCACTGTTTCCAATAGCTAATAAAGTTTCCAAGAGACTTCCACCCACTTTAAGTTAAATACAATGCCTTGGGCAACACTAATAGCCATTACTGTGAATTTTCCAAGGATATCCATATTATGATTATAATTTCTGACTAGCAATATCCTCTATAAAATTCAGTCTTGATTATTGTATAACAAAAGAACCTGTCATTAAACTGCTTACTCACCTAGAAATTGAGCAAGAGAACATCACAGGTCACTGTGCTTTTTACATTGGGATTTCACTTATTTTCCAGTGATGTCCTTTTTATGATTCTATTGAAAAATAATTAAGGAAGAAATAATATAAATAAGAAAGAAATATTACAAATAAACCTTCATATTGCATTTTATATTTTACAAAATGTTTTCTGTTATAATTATTTTGTTTTATCCTCTCCCAACTCCAAAGAAATAGTATGATATACTCATAGGATCATGGACTTGGAAAGTACCTTATTTTATCATCAGGTTTATAATGGTCATTAATGATTTTATATTCCATAATATCTGAAAAGTATTCATCTTTAAAGGGATTTCAAGAGGAATTTTTAAAACATTATTATTCAAACTTTATGGTGTGACTAATGAAATTTAATCACAGGATGCTGTACTCCAAAGCATTATAGAGGTTTTAAACAAAACCATTAAATAATGAATGGAAAAAATATAGAGTTCTGTTACTATGCCTGCCATTTTGGCCAATCTTTCCTTGCTGATTTATTGCTTTTCCTGTGCCCAGGGAGAGAAGTTGCCTCATTGTCATCTACTCTGTGAACTACAAGAAGACAGAATGAAAGCAAATGAAGTCTCTCTGAGTTGTCCATGTCTTTATGCTTTTGTTCCCCACCCATCCCCAGCTTTCCTCCTGTTAGATGAATATAGGTTGAAGAAGAATACACTTCTCTCTTCAGGACCAGAAGCAGAAAATAGAAGATCCAGTCCATTATTGTTTAAAACTGAGTTCTCACTTTGGCAGAAAAATGACAAAACAAACATTAAAATCTTTATTCTTTGGCAACTAAACCTTAGTGGTTATCATTTTACTCAAAACAAATACATTTGATTCAAGTAGATTATTTCCCTGAGTAGAAGAGTGAGCATTCCCTTTAATTTTATGATTAGTATATTGTGTATATTGTTAAAAGATTTCAACATAGACATTATTATTTTCATGTAATAAGATGCTTACACATTAAAAAACAGACAGCTCCTGATTTTTCTGGGTGACTAGCAGAAATGTTATTACTATCAAGATATAATGGAAAGGAATAATAGAATTGTTTCCTTAAACATTGGTTTCTCATTTGCCACTTCTATTATTTTAAATACATCACCTTTCCCCCCCATATTTTCAATCTAACACTCATGTATTCACTGTATGAGGGAATTGTCAACTTGAAGATATAGGTAATATCTAATTTGTTTGGCTCAAGTTTAGAAGAATGTCGTCTGTTATAAACCTTTTCTTTCTGCTCATGTTTAATACATTGTTAACATTTTCTGAACAATAATGTTATCTAAAGATTTTTAGATTTAACATTCAGTAAGTTGTACACAACTTCAGTGATAAGGTTGAATAAATTCAGAGAAATAGAGGATGACTTCATCTTGAGAATAAAACATTATGACCATAAAATGCAACAACTCCATGCATACTTAGAGGTCATCTAGATGTACCTTCTTATAAATATAAATAAGTACTAATATCCTTTGCTGTAGTTAGATGAAATCATGTAAGTTCAACAATTACAACATAATGAAAAATTAAAATGAATATTGATATATTTCTGTTTCAATAGAAATATAGATATTATATTTTGTTTCAGTATTTTTGCTAGTAAAAGAACTAATATGTGTTGCCTATTTCATTATAACTATGAAACAGGCACATTGACCACTTTTTAATCAATAAAATTTGGCTATATTCTCAACTTATGTCTCAATAGTGCTTATTTATCTTCAGATACCTGTCTGGAGCTTGTTCATTAGCTCCTAGGCATTTGGAAATGCATACCTTCTTTTCTGTTGAAAGTGAAAACAACATAAAAAAATGAAGTGAATTAAAATAAAGTAAATATCTGTATTGTTTTTCAAAGGTACCTGACCATGATCTCTTTCATACATTGTCAGAAAATAATATTTTTTCTTAACATGAAAATGACAGATACATTATTTATAATATGATTATATAATATACTTTACCTAGTTACATTTTTGTTGTTTAACAATATGTGCTTCCAAAATGTTATTTCTCTTTTTTATCCTTCTTTTCTTAATGAATCTACAAATGCTCAGACATTTTACCTTAATGTTTTTCTCCTGAGTACATAATTCTGAAATTCTTTCTTCCTTATATTTTATTTAAAGGCATGGATTAACCTATATAAAATTTTTTATGTTCAGTGATTATTGTACTAAAATATTCAAAGTTTCATTAAACTAATTTAAAGTCACAAAACTATACTCAAAGAGCATTTTTTGTTGGAGTATTTAAGCAATTAAGAGCCAGTTTCTCAATGTTGAAATTATTTTACATGTTTCCACTAAAAATATTTATGATGGAGATTATCTTCATTACCACTTGAGTGCATATGAAAAATATAGCCACGCATACTTAGCATTAAAATAATCAACTTCCCTTTGTGTGGTACATTTTTATTATTATTAACTATCATGTTACAGAGGATAGATTTACTGATAAAATTTATGTTTAGTCATTCTTGTAATGGGCTCTGTGATAAAGAGCTTATTCAACTTACCATAAACTCACATTCATGTTTCTGTGAATATTTTTCTGTTTAGCCATTTTATGCATTTTATACTTTAGTTTTTTTAATGGCTCATTATTTTCTTCAGAGTGCATTGTAATGATATAAATTCCTTGGGTCTTCATAGTATAGGAGGAATATAACCTGAGATTCCTGTCCAGAGGAATGAATGTTACCTATATAACTCTTACGGGAAGCAAAGGTGCAACTGAGTGCCTATAGAATAAACAATTTTCCTTAATTTTAAGATTATAAAATTACATTGTATATTACTAAATGGCATAAATTACATTTTTCTCATACATATAATACTTATTATAATTACTTCTATTCCTTGAGCTATTTCCTGGACAGCATAAAGTGTGGATTATCAAACTATTTGTTACAAAGTTAAGTTTTGCAATAATTTTTGAGAAAAGGTCAATTTGCCACATATTAGTAATATGTCACTTCTCTGTGTCCTTTACTCAGTAGTCTGCAGGAATTTAGGAAATCTTGATATTTGAATAAAGATAAGACCTGTGATTATGTTAATGCTTTCCGGTCCAACTCTAGACCTAGAAAATGCAATGATTTTCATAGGACTTTCTTGTAGTACCTGATTCTATATTGAGTGTTGAGCATGGAAGAAAGGGTTTAGATGTAAGGAATTATGTCTAGCACTAACTTGATTCGCATTCACATTTATATCCCACACAGTCCCAGAAAAGAAAGAGCCCTTCTTTTTATCTTCTAGGAAATTAATATTCTGGAGAACATTGCCTTGGCAAACATTATCTTAAATTAGAATGATACTGACACTTGCTATTCTAGCATCTACCAAAAAGAAATAAATAAGCACATACAATAATAAAAACTTTTATAATGAAAACAGTAAACACATAGTTCCTGATGTGAAAGAGAGTGTCTCTCAATTTAATGGATTATTGTAATGTACTTTAGAACACAACTTCCAGCTCTGGAATCCTCCAATGACTTTCTTTCAAAATGGCAAAAGTATTATTCTGGAATTATCCTGGAAGACATTGACTTTCATAAACATTCTCTTCTTTCCATGTACATCTCTTTCTAGAATATTAATTATAGAACTTTGGCTCTAAACAAACCAAAGACCTAAAAATCAATTGTAGTTTTTGAAGCAAAACACAGGCAGGTAATAAATCAATGGAATGTACAAAGTCCTTTGCATATTTTAAGAACGAAATCAATAATGATGACATAATTGCCTTCAGTTGTTCATGTTTGTCCTCAAATTTTTACAAAAGATAAGGTTAAAAGTTCACATAAAATCTATTATCTTTCCTATGGAAAAAAGAAGATGATACTTCTAGAAAAGTAATAATAGCACAAATGATGTTGAATGTGATTTTTCATTATCATAGGTAAATATGTATGACATATTCCAATTGAGCATGCATTATATTTATATGTCCTTAGTGAGGTAGATTATAATCTTAGAAAACTATATCTGATACATGGTAGTTACTCATTAAACATTTATGGATTGAATAAATAAAATAAAACACTAGCTTTGTATCAGTGAAATTTTTCATCTCACAAATGACTTAATAAATTTGAAATTTAAAGAAACTTAACATTAACTTCAATGCTGAATATAAAGTACAAATCTTACCATTTTCCAGCTAAGAAATGGGTATGCATTGAAGAATGTTAAATGAAATTGATACTAATTATAAGAAGAGAGGCATTGCCATTAATTAACTGATCTAGCAACATAAGCATGTTTAAACTATATAGTAATTTGTTAATATGTTTTCTAAAGTATTATTATTTTCAAATGCTCAATGATGTTTTGTGATCTCTTCAATATAATTAAGATATAATATCTACTTGGTTCATCAACAAATTAGTAGTAAATAATGAAGAAGTGATTTTGAAGTTATACTGAAAAAGTCAAGTCATTTGAACATTGCCAAGAAAATGTTTTTTGTTCAAATGTTAAAAATAGCCCTGGCTGGTGGCACAGTGGATAAGGTGCCGGCCTGCGAACTCAAAAGTCGCTGGTTCGATTCCCAGCCAGGGCAACATAACCAGGTTGCAAACCAGGTCTCCAGCCAACTCTGTAGCTGGAGGCAGGTGAAAGGCAACCATACATTGATATCTCTTTCCTCTCTGCCTCTCTCCCTCCCCGTCTCTCTGAAAAATAATAAATAAAAAAAATCTTTAAAAAAATTTAAAAAAAATAGATGATCAACAACAAAATTTAAATATATTCATATGTTCTTAAAAATTCCAGTGAGATACTTAGGTCCATCTTTTAATTTATTTTTGAAGGCAGATAGAAGTCATTTTAAATAAAGCTTATTTAGTCTGGAAGAGGAAATTTATTGTAGGGATGATTTTTTTTTTTTCATGTATATCTTAGCCTTTGTTGTATAAGTAGGTATCTATAAAATAAATTTAGGTACCAATGATAAAAATTCTACATAGAAAATTTGGTATGTAAGTCCATCTTTTCTTTTTCTTTAAGATTTTATTCATCACATTTAGAGAGAGGGGAAGGGAGAGAGACATCAATGTATGGTTGCTTTTCACCTGACATCAGTTACAGACCTGGCGGGAGACCTGGCTTACAACCATGTTATGTGCCCTGGCTGGGAATCAAACCAATGACCTTTGCATTCACAGGCAGCGCCTATCCACTGAGCCACCAGCCAGGGCCTCAAATTTAAAAATTTTGAATGTATGTAATACATTTACCGGTGTGTATTTGTCCATTAACAATCATATTTTTAAAAATGATTTTATTTATTTTCAGAGAGATATCAATGTGTGGTTGCCTTTCACCTGCCTTCAGTTATAGACCTGGTTAGAGACCTGGTTATGTACCCTGGCTGGTAATCGAACCCAAACTAGCAACCTTTTTGCAGGCCAGCACCTATTCACTGAGCCACCAGCCAGGTCCCAGTAAGTCCATCTTTATACCATTTTATTAGTAATAATGTATCTGTTGATGTCTTAATTAATACAAGAGGAAACCCAAAAATGCCCAGAATTTATTTTTAAAAAATTGTGTATTTATTCTTACATGTTTAAGTTTTAGTCATCTTCAAAATACTCTCCATTTGATGCATACACCTATCGAGACATTTTTTCTACTTCTCAAAACAGTTTTTTAACTTGTCAGTTTTTTTAAAAAGATTTTATTATTTTTATTTATTTATTTATTTATTTTTACAATTCTAATAATCTTATTTAAAAATTTCAGGTTAACCATAGAAATTTCTTTTTTTTTTTAATTATTTTTAGAGAGACAGGAAGGGAAGAGAGGCAGAGAGGGAGAGAGATATCAATATACGGTTGCCTTTCACCTGCCTCCAGCTATGAATTTGGCTGGAGACCTGGCTTGCAACTTGGTTATGTGCCCTGGCTGAGAATTGAACCAGCAACCCTTGGGTTCACAGGCTGGCACCTTATCCACTGTGCCACCAGCCAGGGCTCCAAACTTGTCAATTTTAGTGTTTCTGTTATTTTTTATTTCAACTCTCCACATTGGCAAAATGTTTCCCTTTGAAAAAATTTTTAATTTTTATTATTATATAAATTTCAATACATATTATTAAAACCTGCTTTGTACCACTTAGAGTTATTTCCCTTTCCTTTTCTTCAGGAAAACTTGGCAAATATCCTTCACACCCATAATTTTATACACTTATCATATAACCATGAATCAATAAATAGTACAGTATACCATAGTAAATGCATTAGTATATTATCAAAGTGCTTATCTTTCTGCAGCTTGCTCTTAAAATTCAGTACAGAAGGAAATTAACAATTGTATTAATGGTTTATGAGAGTAAATATATACATACATACATACATACATGCATACATAAATGAATAAGAGAAAAACACCTAAACATTCATCAGGAAAGAAATATACTATGCAGCAGAAAGAAAGGAGTCCTACCTTTTGCAACAGCATGAATGGAACTGTAAAGTATTAAATTAAATGAAATAAGGCAGTGGGCAAAAGGAAAATACTATATGACCTCTCTTATAATTGGAATCTAGTGAACAAAATAAACTGATGAGAAAAATAGAACCAGAGACATGGAAACATGGAACAGACTAATAGCTGTAAGAGGAAAGTAGGAAGTGGGAAAGGGAACATTTGAGGAACGTCTATGAATGACTCATGTACATGGACAATGGAGAGAGAATTGGCTGTGATCAAGAGGGGTGAGCTGGGTGGAGGCAGGCAAAATAAAAGAAAAAAGAAACTGGGGCAACTGTAGTAGAATAAACAATAAAAGAAAGAAAAATAAATTACTTATATTCAAATAAACACCCAAAATGAAAGAGCTTGATTAATAAATATGTTGAATTTTATGTATGTATGTATTTAATTTTACTTAATCTTTAGTGTTTTTCATTACAATTTAGTCCCCTTATACCCTCCTTCCCCAGAAATCACCACACCATTGATATCATGAGTCCATTTTCCCTTTTGCTCAATCCCTCAACCCCCTAACTCCAACCCCTGCCCCTCTATGTTGAATTTTAAAAGTAAGTTTCAAAGGACTTTTTCATCAAGGGATACAAAAAAATAAGTCACTTGAGATCAGATAATTACAAAGGGCAGGTCACAAGAGTCATTCTGTTTTTGGTTAAAAACTGCTGAACACTCAGCAAGGTGTTGGCAGGTGTGCTCATAAATCACCCATCAGGAAATGGACAAACATGTTGAAAGAGTCTTTAAAAAATCCCACTGGAGCCAAATGCAGCCTCCTACAACAATACCATCTGATTTAGATGGGTCCCTGGAACACTCAATTAGCAGGGGGTGAGCCTGTACTAAAGGGACCCACCCCTCCCCTCCAGAAGATAATTCTGTTTTTCAGGTCCCCCCTCATAAAGTTTTCTTGGCATTTCAGTTGTAGCTAATTCACTTATAGATTGGAAGGCTGCATATAGTTATATGGATTTATCTCACACATATTAATTGTAATATACATGTAAATATAATTCATGCAAATATTTTAGAATACAAAAGAGGAAACTGAATCTGGCATGAGAAAATAATGGGTCTGATTCAGAATTCTGTTCTCATTAGCCAGACACCTTTGCAAAGCCACCTGTACTTTAAGTCTCAGATTTCTCAACTATGAATGGATACTATATGGTGAGAACATATAAGTACTTACCAGATGTTGGTAAATATCGAGATAACAAGTATCATGCAAATCATAAATGAAAGGTATGAAAGTACTTTAACACCTTAATTTAGTTTAAGAAGGTTTGCATATGTGTTGTCATGTTATCCCATAGCAACTTTGTAGATGAGCCAGGGGAGAACTTTTGCTCTAAATTTACATTCAACAAAAGCATAGAATAATAGAATTTTCATGCTTTTCAACACATCAACAGTTGCAAACTTATAACATGCATGAAATATTATTAATTTATGTGTTTGTATATTACCCAGTGCAGTTCCAGATCTATGAGTTTTACATGTACAGACTAATGTTACTGAACACTATGAAATCATTATTGGATTAGAATATTGATAATAAGTAGAATTTTAGAAATAATTTCAAAATTATTTTTTCAATGAATTAACTGAGTCATGAAGAAGATAAAACACCCTTGGCTGGTGTGTCCCAGTGGGTTGAGTGCCAGCCTGAAACAAAAGGTCACCAGTTGATTCCCTGTCAGGGCACATGCCTGGATGGGTTGTGGGCCAAGTTCTTAGCTGGGGGTGTGGAAAGGCAACCACACATTGATGTTTCTCTCCTTCTTTTTCCCCCTCTCTAAAAATGAATAAATAAAAATTTTAAAAAATTAAAAAGATAAAACAATTTTTAAATGTAAGGGTAAAAAACATGTGAACTATTATAATATACTTCTACTCTTTTCTATGTAAATGATGTGGGTCAATTTGTTAATCTACACAATTAACCTCAGAATATCCTCACATCTTATTTTTTAGGCAAAAGTTAGACATACACAAATTTAGATAATATAATGAGGGTAATATATTAAAAAGTGATGGAGCTCATTTTAATTTGAAAACAATTTTTGGCTCAGGTTTGTCTTATTCTACACCAATACCCTAGTTGTGTCATAATGAAATGCCTCTATGGGAAGAGAATCTAGACCACTAGTCTCCTTAATAAATCCAGTGTTTTCCTCCTTTCAGTGATTTTATTCAGTTATGATTCTTTGATGAATATACATATATTGTAATGTAGAAGGCATTTCTAGGTTTAGAGGGATGCCAACATAATGAGATGATATAGATTAGATATAGAGATAAATGATATAGAGAGATATAGATAAGGATATGCTATGGATATGCATATATAGAAATATAGATTAGATATAGATAGATATATACAATGACTGTAATGAAATATGAAAAAAGAAAGGTAAAAAAAGAACTATGTAGTTAGTGTATGAAAGAGATACAATCATTTTTCACTTTGATGAAACAATAATGAGTTCAAAAAAATGTTGTCTTTAAATTATATTGCAGTAAACAAACTAGAATAGTCAGAAATGGAACTGTGAAAGCAGCATATGTTTAATACCAACTATGGCCAATAAATCAATGAAAAAGTACAGTGTCAAGATATGAGGTTGGAAAAATGAAAAGGCAGCAGATTGTGAGGGGTATGGCATGTAACATTGAGGTGTTTTGAATTTTTCTTTGAAGAAATGAGCATTTATCACAGATATCAAAAGGGATACTCAAGTAGGGAAATTATATGATTCAATTGTTAGAAATATTGAAAATAAATTTAAAATTGTATGGAACATATATATCAATATGGAAAGTCTAATATTTTTTAATGCCAAGACTCATTAACAAGAGTATTTAAAGGAAATCTTTGTCTTTGACTTCCCAATTAATATTTTAAAAGTAACAACTCATTTATTTTGTAAAGTTTGATTGTATAATCTGATTCCTTTACTCATAAAGTACATCTTTAGGTACACTCTGGAGCCAACCAATATTATCTAAAGCTTAGTTGCTAAGATATTCAGTGGAAAGAGAAAGTTGGTTATTTAGTCATTCATAAAACTAAAATGCAGTAAAATATAAAATATATTCTAAAATATTTTCAATTTATGTTTCTATTTATTTATGAATTAACAAATTTGTCAAGAAATAATTTTGTAGAAGAGATTATTTTTATTTGTATTATGGG
Organism: Noctilio leporinus; assembly: GCA_004026585.1. NCBI lineage: Eukaryota > Metazoa > Chordata > Mammalia > Chiroptera > Noctilionidae > Noctilio > Noctilio leporinus. Next base: position 52,484 of record PVIW01009359.1, read on the forward strand.
AAAATATTTTGCATATATATTTTCTATCTCAATATTTTTACCATATTTATACCTCAATTTATTTATTTATGCTATTTATCAACCCAGTGAACACTACTGTAAATCTCATGATTTGTGTTA
>PVIW01009360.1:0-12142 GCA_004026585.1 Noctilio leporinus
AAGGCAGTTCTCAGGGGGAAATTTATAGCAATACAGGCCTTCCAAAAAAGGTTACAAGAAATTTATAAAAACGACCTAACCACAAAGCTGCAAGAACTAGAGGAGCAACAACAAACAAAGCCCAGAGCAAGTAGAAGGAAGGAAATCATCAAGATCAGAGCAGAACTAAATAACTCAGAGATTCAAACTACAATTCGAAGAATCAACAGGTCCAGGAGCTGGTTCTTTGAAAAAAGTCAACAAAATTGACAAGCCCTTATCCAGACTCATCAAGAAAAAGAGAGGGAGGACCCAAATAAACAGAATCAGAACTGAAAGAGGGGATGTCACAACTGATACCTCAGAAATACAAAAGACTGTAAGAAATTACTACAAACAACTCTATGACAAAAAATATGACAACCTGGATGAAATGGACACATTTCTGGAAAGGCATAATCTACCAAAACTGAACCCAGAAGAAGCAGAAAGCCTGAATAGGCCAATAACAACTAGTGAAATTCAAGAAGTCATCCAAAATCTCCCAAAGCACAAAAGCCCTGGACCAGATGGCTACACAGGAGAATTTTACCAAACAGTTCAAGAAGAACTAACTCCTATCCTCCTCAAACTATACCAAAAAATTCAGGAAGAGGGAAGACTCCCAAACTCTTTCTATGAGGCCAATATTATTCTAATCCCAAAACCAGGGCAAGATACAACTAAGAGAGAAAGCTACAGACCAATATCTCTGATGAACATAGATACTAAAATTCTCAACAAAATATTGGCCAATTGGATTCAGCAGTATATTACAAAGATCATACACCATGATCAAGTGGGCTTCATCCCAGGGATGCAAGGATGGTACAACATTTCGTAAATCAATCAATGTAATACACCACATCAAAAAATTGAAAGATAAAAACCGTATGATCATATCAATAGATGCTGAAAAAGCATTTGATAAAGTGCAGCTACCATTTATGATAAAAAAAAAAAAAAAACCCTAAGCAAAATGGGAATAGAGGGAGCATACCTCAACATCATAAAGGCCATCTATGAGAAACCTGAAGCCAACATCATACTTAATGGACAAAAACTGAAAGCTTTCCCCCTAATATCAGGAACAAGACAAGGCTGTCCACTTTCTCCACTTCTATTCAACATTGTCTTGGAAGTACTAGCTATAGCCATCAGAGAAGAAAAAGGAAACAAAGGCATCCAAATTGGAAAGGAGGAAGTCAAACTGTCATTATTTGCAGATGATATGATAGTGTACATACAAAACCCGATTGGCTCCACCAAAAGCTTACTCAACCTAATAAGCAAATTTAGCACAATAGCTGGGTATAAAGTCAATATCCAGAAATCAAAAGCATTTTTGTATACCAATAATGAAACAACAGAAATAGAAGTGAAAAAACAAATTCTATTTACCATAGCAACAAGAAAATTAAAGTACCTAGAAATCAACTTAACTAAGGAGGTAAAAGACCTGTACTCAGAAAACTACAGAACAATGAAGAAAGAAATCAAAGAAGACACAAATAAATGGAAGCATATATCATGTTCATGGATGGGAAGAATTAACATCATCAAAATGTCCATATACCCAAAGCAATCTACATATTCAATTCAATCCCAATTAAAATACCAATGACACACTTCACAGAAATAGAAAAAATACTTCAAAAATTTATATGGAGCCAAAAATGCCCACAAATAGCCACCACAATCTTGAGAAGGAAGAACAAGGTAGGAGGAATCACAATACTGGACTTCAAACAATATTACAAGGCTACTGTCATCAAAACAGCCTGGTACTGGCATAAGAATAGACATATAGATTAATGGAACAGAATAGAGAGCCCAGAAATTAACCCAGGAGTCTATAGTCAACTCATATTTGACAAAGGGGGAAGGAACATCCAATGGAGTAAAAACAGTCTCTTCAACAAATGGTGTTGGGAGAACTGGACAGCAACATGCAACAAGAGAAAACTAGACCACCAACTTACACCATACACCAAAATAAACTCAAGATGGATAAAGGATTTCAACATAAGCAGTGCCACCATAAAGGTCCTGGAGAAAAATATAGGCAATAAACTTCTGGATATCCTACACAGAAATATGTTTCCGATACTTCACCAAGGGCAAAGGAATCAAAGAACGAATCAACAAATGGGACTGTATCAAATTGAATAGTTTCTGTTCAGCTAAAGAAAATATCAGCAAAAAAAAGGAAACCAACTGTATGGGAAAACATAATTGCCAATGAGACCTCAGACAAGGGTCTGATCTCCAAAATATATAAAGAACTAATGCGACTCAATGCCAGGAGATAGACAGCCAAATTAAAAAATGGGCAAAGGACCTGAACAGACAACTCATTGGGGAAGATACACAAAAGGCCCAGAGGCATATGAAAGAATGCTCAACATCACTAGTCATCAGAGAGATGCAAATTAAAACCGCAATAAGATACCACCTCACACCTGTCAGAATGGCAATCATCAGCAAATCAACAAACAACAAGTGTTGGCAAGGATGTGGGGCAAAGGGAACCCTCATAAACTGTTGGTAAGAATGTAGGCTGGTGCAGCCACTGTGGAAAACAGTATGGGGTTTCCTTAAAAAACTAAAAATGGAACTGCCTTTTGATCCAGCAATTCCACTACTTGGACTATACCCAAAAATATCCTGAAACACCAATTCGTAAGAACCAATTAATAAGTGTTCATAGCGGCACTATTTACAATAGCCAAGTGCTGGAAACAGCCTAAGTGCCCATAAGTGGATGATTGGATCAAAAAACTTTGGTACATTTACACAATGGAATTCTATATAGCAGAAAGAAAGAAGGAACTTATACCCTTTGCAACAACATGGATGGAACTGGAGAGTATTCTGCTTAGTGAAATAAGCCAGTCAGTGAAGGAGAAATATCATATGACCCATTACGGGACAATAACGAGCAAACCTAACAACAAGCAAAACAGAACCAAATATATGAATACAATGAATAGGCCTTCATTGGTCAGGAGGAAAGGGGTTGGGGGAGGGTGGAGGCAGAGGCAAGAAAGGGGAGCAGCTTCGACAAGAACCTAGTATAAAGGAACCATGGACATGAACAACAGGTGAGGTTGATTTTGTGGGGAATGGGTCAGTGGGGAAGGGGACAGAGGGGAGCAAAAAGGGGGTGGATGTAATACAACAACAATAAAATTAAAAAAAAAAAAAAAGAATAAAACTCGAAAAAAGATCCACCACAGCGCTATCAACAACCAATGAGAAAAGATTAATATAGGTGAGATTTAATAAGAGGGGCGAAAAGAAGAAAAATATTAAGAGATGTTTACAGGCAAGGGAAGTTATTTTGAGATGATAAAGGGAGAAAGAATACTAAGAGTGAGGCATGAAAGCCAGGCTAAGACAGAGAAAATTGAAACTTAAAATGAAAAAAGAATAGGCAAGAGGAATGCTAGATGGAGTAGGAGAGGGGAATGATAAAATTTGAGATTTGAAATACAAAAATAGTGAATATCTAGGAATGAAATAGAAGAAATGCAACAACATCCACTTTATCTGCAACTAATGAGCAAAGATTCATAAAGGCAGAGAGATAACGGTCTTTTAAGAAAAAAAAAAAAGAATGTGAGATGACTGATGACAACAAAAATGGTTTTTAGAGGCTGGAAAGGAGAGAAATAGTAAGAGTAAAGAATAGAAAAAAGTCATAGTAAGAGAAAAATAATATTTAGATTAAAAATAAGAAGAGGAAATTAGATGGTAAAATGGAGTAAGAAAAGGGAGGAGCAAAATATGAGATTTGAATTAAACTATAATATAAAAACTAGTGAATTAATATGCACAAACTTGAAGGGCAGTAAAAGAATGTTAAGAAGCTACGCAGAAGTGAAAATAATGCAAATCATGAAGAAGACCTTGGTGGAATTTGTCTCAGTGGTGTCTAGTGTTTACCACTTTCTTCTCTTTCTGGATCCACCCCTGGTGATATCAGATAGTGTCCCACTCTGGGCCTAGGCAGCCTTTTCAAGACTACCAGCAATCCACATTCTGTAGCTGTCTCCTTCTGTTGTTAATCTAGTCAATCTGTAATCAGCAGTCAGGCTTAAACACCACAGAGTGCACCAGAGTAATACCTGCAGGTGGGGCTATTGCTTCCCCTTAGGAATATGCCACTGGGAGGGGACTGCTCTGCCTGAGTAAGATGGCTCCTGCATCATAAAATGACTCAACAAAGGGATCTTATTGGCTGCTTTCTCAGCTCTCTCCTACAAGCCACCATCCCCAAACTCTCCTCAAGGATCTCTTGTTCACTCTGCTGGAGCACAGGGTAAGTGGCTGCAAATGAAATTTTATGCATTGGCCTTTTAAAAAGCTCTCTGTGACTCCAGCTATCTCTTCTTGGCAGGCGGAAACCCTACCACTTTTCAGAGCTGGATGTTATCTGGGTTTCTCTCTGGTTCTAATGCTGTAGGCTGGGGAACCTGGCCCAGGGTTTAGACCCCACACTTCTCAGGGAGAATCCCTGTCCACTGAAATTTTCCTCCTGCACTTCAGCTGCCACCCGAAGGAGCCTAGTCAGCCCTCTTCCAACTCTTCTGCACTTCACACCAGTCATGTTGTGATGAAGCAATTTCTTCTGTATGTCCATGGTTATAAGGCTCCTCTCTAGCTATTGTTCAGGTGGTTATTCTGGATGATTTATCCAGAATTTAGTTGTAATTCCAGACTTGTCTAGAGATCATGAAGAGACCCAGGTATTTAACAGTGTATCTGTGGTCTCCATGTATAGCCAGACAGAGTATAATGGAGCCGATAGCTGTGGGTATAACTAGGGAACCAGATGTAGGGCTATATTTCTCTCCATCACATCCACCTCAAGGCCTGATTTCTTTTTTTTAATTGAATTTATTAGGGTGACATCAGTTACAAAACAAAACAGGTTTCAATTGTACAACTCAACAAATTAACACCTGTACACAGCTAATGCACCTAATACCCAAACAAAGCAAAATGCTGGACCAGAATTCAGACAAGAAGCTGAAGTTGGAAATGGGTGTTTTGGAGTCTTTTTATATATATCTATTATCTGAAAACATGCAATTTACTGAGCAGCCCAAGCAGAGAATGAATAGGCAGAGATCAAAGGAGGACCAAGGAGGACCTCATACAGAAAGACATTGAAAGGTTTCAGTGGATCTTTAGAAGGGCTGGTAAGAGAGTAAAGAGGAATCAGAGAGGTGAATATATAGCAAATCATATAAAAAACTGGGTCCTCTATTCTGAGGTTTAGAACTATTACATCATTCTTTAGAAAAGCTACAGCTTACAATCCTAGAAGGACAGGGGCCTGCTGGCACCAGAACAAGAAAAGAATTGCAGAAAAAAGCAACAGTGAAACCTCCCCAGCTTGTTATATCCTGATTGAGGCAAAATAAAGCAACCCTTGAGCCCATGGATTCCAGGAAATTTTACCAGGAGGAACTCCCCTCCCCAAGACAGCACAATAATCACATCCCAGAAGGACCAAAGAGAGAGATACCTTACCAGGCTGCCACTGAGCAGGATTTGCAGCTGAAAGAGAAGCCAGTCTGCCAATAGTATACATCCCTCCTTCTCAAGCTTTTTCCCCCACCCCCAATCCCCATGAATCCAAATATTCCCCTACATTCTTGTGGCTGCAAGCAGCAAAACAGAGGTATTCCCCACTCAGCAGCTGTGAGCCTTGCTAGTCTTGCTCAGTGTTTGATGAACGATTTGCTCATCATCTAGTTGTCTCCCTGCTAACTTTCCTGGGTAACTACAAGCTATTGCCAGTGAGGTAGAAAAGGCATTGTACTGGTTGGTGCATAGGGGAAAGTACTGAAGTAGAAAGGAGCTAAAATTAATCTTCAAAAGATAATAGCATTATTTCTTGTTAATTGTAATAGATATTTTAATTGTTCTTTAAAAGAGAAGAAATGTCTTGGCTGGTTCTGCTAGAGGAGAGAGAATGGAAGTGAGATGTAAAACATTCAATTCCGAAGACTTCCCTGACCTTCACATTTTGCACAATTTCTCGTCCCAAGTCCCAGTGTGAGGATTAATAATTGTTTGGCCAGCTAAATTCATGAAATCAGAGGACAGTCACTCATAAACAATTCTTACTGTGAGTGAAATACAAAGATTTAAAACTTCAAGGTCAAAAACCACTCTTCTAGCTGTGTACTCTAAATTTTGGATCTAAGTCACCATCCAATCCAAGCCAAACACTCAAAGTCATTATTGACATTCCTTCTTCATTTGGTCCCTCACTGAGCTATTACTTCACAAAGCACTTTCAGACCTGCCCTCACCCCTGTATTTCTATTGTTTCCACCTTTCTTCAGTGCTTATCATCTTTTTTTAAAAAAAGACTTTATTATTTGTTGTTTCCAGAAGAGAGGGGAAGGGAGAGAGGTAGAGAGGGAGAGAAACAGCAATGTATGGTTGCCTTTTCACCTGCCTCCAGCCACGAATCTGGCTGAAGACCTGGCTTGCAACCTGGTTATGTGCCCTGGCTGAGGAATCGAACCAGCGACCTTTGGATTTGCAGGCCGGCACCTTATCCATTGAGCCACCAGCCAGGGCAGTGTTTATCATCTTGAGCTAGAAAGCTAATAACAATAACAGCTTCTCTCTGTTCTAGTTAAGAGAGATTTGTTTTAGTAAATATATCCTATACTTCTACCAGTTACCTTTTAGAAGCCTTCTAGAGATCAACAGTTTTTAGAATAAAGTAAGTTTCTTACAGAATTTTCCAATTGTACACCTGCTACTTCTGTTTCAGCCTATGTCCAGCCACACACTGAGCTTCTAGTTGTTCTTAGAATGCATCTGATTCTATGGTGCTCATGTACCTTAGCTTCCCTTTCCTCAGAGTTCCTTTTCCCCTTTTGCTTGAAGAAGTGTTTATCTTCTACAGTCACTTGGCCAGTCCTCCATGGGCCTCACACTTGGTCACACTCACCTTACCCCACTTCACCTATATCCTCAGTGTTGGGGCAAGAATATGTCATCTAAGATAGAGTTTCATCCCTGCTATTTATTTCTTTAACTGTGCCCAGAATGGAAAGGATGAATATATTATTTTCATTTGATATGTAGGGAAGAGGAAGGGGTCAGATTCAGGTTTAAGTTGTCAGAGCTGAGTGAGATGAGGAAAGCAGCAAGGAGTTGCTGTCTGGCTCTGCATCTTTTTTGCCCACTCTAAGCAGCTTCACAAGACACCCCACAGTGCCTGGGAGCTGTTCTCAACCCAGCATTCCAAGGAAAGAATCCCCGCTCTCAGCAGGGGCTCAGGATGACCTCCTTTGTCCTGCTAGCCAGGCAGGACTCGAGGTTCTTTGGAGAAAAATGTACTGTGGGGCATAACTGGACTGTACTGGGGTCATTTTCTTTAAAGGAATGAAACAGTACCCTGGTTAGGTGGCTCAGATGGTTGGAGCATTGTCCTGTGCTGTGGGTTCAATTCCCCAGTCAGGGCACATACCTAGGTTGTCAGTGTGAGCCCCATTCAATGTTTATCTTGCATCAATGTTTCTCTCTCTCTCTCTCTCTCAAATCAATGGAACAAAACAAAACAAAACAAAACATGTCCTCAAGTGATAATTTTTTAAAAGGGGGAATGAGGCAGGCTCCATGAGAAATGAAGCTTAAAATTCAATTCTTATTATTGAAATAGCATATATAAACATGATAAAATCAGCAAACAGTACAGAAGGATATACAGAAAAGTTCATCCATCTTCCAACACTGGCATCTTGGCTTTCTCCCCAGAAGTTGTTTACCTCCTAAAAATAGTCCACCTTATGTAAGAAAAAGTGAGTGTCTGCAGTTTCTAAATGAATGGAAACACATTAGAAACCCTAATCAACACCTTGCTATTTTTACTTGGACTATACTTTGGTGAATACTCCATATGAGCCACAGACATGTTTTCACAACTGCATCATACTAAATTGTATGAATGTGCCTCAATTAATTCAGCTTCCCAATTGATAGGCTCTTAGATTGTTTCCAGGCTCTAGTTATTTAAAATGTTGTCACAAATAGGTCAGGCATGCATCATGATGCACATAGGCTAATATCAGTGACATAAACTCAAAAAGGGAAGACTATGGGTCAAAAGGTGTGAAAGTGGAGGGTTTTTGCTTTTGTTTTTTTTAATGAAGGTCCTCCTGTGTGTGGTGGACTCTTGGATTCACAGGGCTTGTGGGGCATTATGGGGCACAGCTAACTCCAATAAAGAGCTGCACACATGGTTGCTCTGCACACGGGGAAGAGCTCTGGACAGCAGAATTCAGGGTGCTTTGGCGTTTTCAAACCTATTGCTCATAAAGAAACTTCTAGTGCAGCATTCAAAGCCTTTCACAATCTGGCACATCAAATGATGAGGTGATATATACTTTATAAACCAAACCACTTAAAAAATTGAAAGCAGAATATAAGAGGTGACAAGGTAAATTCAAAGTATGGTCAACTTTCCTCAAGATACATAGGGTCCTGGCTCCATGTTACACCATCTTCCCAGTCTGCTCCCAAGTTACGAACCCCTTGTGTATCCCATAATAGTCATTAGCCATATCCAAAGAGTGAGGAAAGATTTTTTTTTAGCAACTTAAGAGCTAGACACACCAATTAGGAATAAAATTGTAGACCTGGAGTTGCACACTCATGTACCAACATAGCCCCCACCCCCAAAATACCCACACACAGATGCTGTGCTATAAGCAAAGCTAAGTGCTCAACTGAGGCCTTGGCCCAAGGGAATTACCATGACTCAGCTCCATGTCCACTTCTTTGTTGGGAAAGCAGCACTAACACCACAAGACTGTATGTGGCTTCAAAACAAACTAGAAATCCTGATTTGTATATAAAGCCTCCAAATGTTATTGAATTGAAAATGATACTTTAAAAAGTTAATCCTATGCAGGCTGAAAAATAAGTTATGAGTATATAGTCAGATTAGGTACACAGGCCCTCAGATCTCACTGATCTACCATGGGTAACCATGCTGCTGACCTATAGTTCCCCCTTCTTCTCTAGAAAAGTTCACCCGAATATTCAGTATCCATGCTTCCAACCCACATAACAGAAGACCCACAAACTTCTCCAGCTTTTGACCAAAGCAGAAGCTGGAGAGAAAACTTGCATTTGTTGAATATTCTGAAAGCCTCTGCAAGTCTGTGCTCCAACTGCCTGAAGGAGGCTTGCACATTAGGCATTCTGAGACCCTCACAAGAGAACTTACAATTAAGAGCTAAATTGTATATGATCAGCTGGCAAAGTGAGTGGGTTGGGCCAAAATTGTGATGATCAGTCAAATCAGTTTAAGAAAGACATTGCTTCATTGCCAACACTAAGGCTGCTTCAATATCAGAGTCTTATTGACCATTTCCCACTTCCAGGTGGTATTCTTTCCTAGGTCCTTAGAATGAGTCCTAGGGTGGACCAAAATGGTGGAGGAGTAAGTAGAGCTGCACCAATCTCCTCCCAGGTCCCATCTGGAATTTCGACTTAATTGGGAAAAAATCATCTGGAATCACCAACAGAATACCACTTGGGGAAAAAAAACAAAAAAAAAACCAAAAACCTTATAACCATAGACAGAACAGAAAAAGATGCTTCATCACAATGTGACTGATAGGAATCAGAAAGCTGCAAGAGGGCTGGCTGGGCCCCCACCGGAGGCAGCATCCAAAGGAACAGATCTGGAACTTTCATTTGTGAGGGGTGGGTTATGGTCCCTCAGCTGGGTTTCCCAGCCTACAGCAACACAGCAGAGAGTAAAATAGCATACATCTGAGAAGGGCAGAAACTTGAGGGGTTTACTAGCCTAGGAAAGCACTGGAGACAGACAACTATTAAGGTGACCACAACAAAAATACATTGGCACCCACTTACCCTGGGTTCCAGCTGAGGGAGGGCAGAGTGGACTGGAGATGCCTGGGGAGAGTTTGCAGCAGTGGCTTGGAGGAGAGAGATGGGGAAGCAGCAGTGGGGATCCCAGTGCTGACTCATTGCCTACACCTCAGGCGATGAGTTATGAGGAGTCCTCATAACCCCACCCACTGGAAACAATCTGCCCCATCCAGGGGTGTCTGAGTCAGGTGCCTGATCACAATTCATTGATTTACATTTAAATAAATCTCTCCTGCCCTGCTGTGTCTGAGCTCGGTGGCTGAGCCCAGATACAAGAGTTTGTACCTGAAGTGGTATTTCTCACCCAGCAGAAGCTGGGCCTGGCAGCTGATTAAAAAATCTCTGACTTACAGCTGGGTCAGTAAGTCAGTCTCACACAGTGGCATGTGAGCCTGGTGGCTGACAGTAGACTCATTGGTCTACAACTGAGTTGGTCCATCTTGCCCAGCAGCACCTGGGCCTGGTGCCTGATTATAAAACTCACTGATTTACAGCTGGGTCAGTCAGTCCAACCCAGTAGCATGTGAGCCTGGTGGTTGATACGGATTCATTAGTTTGCTACTGAGTCAGTTCATCTTTCCCAGCAGCACCTGGGCCTGAAAACTGATCATAGATTCATTGATTTACAACTGAAACTGCCTGTCCTGTGGCACCTGAGCCCAACGCCTGGTCACAGACTCATTGGATTACAGTTGAATATTGCTGTCTAGCCAGTGGAGCTTGAGCCTGGTGACTGATCACAGATTCAATGATTTACAACTGAATCTGCCACCAAGCTCCACCTGAGCTTGGTGGCTGATCACAGATCCATTGGGTTACCATTGAACCTTACAGTCTAGCCCAGCAGGGCTTGAGCCTGGCAGCTTACCATAGATTAGTTTATTTACAACTGAATTGGTCTGTCCTGCCAACCTGCATCTGAGCCTGACAGTGGATCACAGATCAATAGGATTACAACTGGATCAATCTGTTTAGCCTAGCTATTCCTGCATCTGGCAGCTGATCAGTCTGATTGGATTACAACTTAATTAACTGGGCTTGCCCAGTGATGACTAAGATGACTGAGGTGACCACTAATCACAGATTGATTATCTTACAACAGAACTAATCAGTCTTGCATAGAAAGAAGCAGGTGAGGGAGGGGGGAGAAGGAGGCATATAAGGGGAGCAGCCTAGTCAAGTAAATAACATAGATGACCCAGGGACATGGGCAACAAGTGGGATTGACTTTGGTGGGGGAGGGAGTGGGAGGGTTGTGGGGGAGATCAGGTAGGGTGGGACAAATGTAATGCAGCAATAATAAAAATAATTTTTTTTTAAAAGAATGAGTCCTTGGATAAGGCGCCGGCCTGTGAACCCAAAGTCACAGGTTTGATTCCCCAGCCAGGGCACATAACCAGGTTGCAGACCAGGTCTCTAGTCAGGTCTGTGGCTGGAGGCAGGTGAAACGCAACCATACATTGATGTCTGTCTCCTTCTCTGCCTCTTTCCCTTCCCCTCTTTCTAAGAATAATGAAATAAAATCTTTTTTTAAAAAATGAGCTAAAGAATGAGTCCTGTGCTCCTTCCTCAAGTACATCATAGGAAGAGCAGAAAATCCAGGAGTTCCTTGCATTCATCCTTGACATTGTCCCTCTGAGTGGGATAGGCAAATTTGCTTCTCCTTGGAACAGCCTCTTGTACATATGGCATATTCTTGGAGGAGATGTGCCTGCATTGTGGAAATTCACTCAGGGCAAGGTTGGTGCAAGCATATGGCCTTCCACAACAGAACAAGAATGGGAGGACATGGGACTTCAGGTCACCAGTCAACAGCACCCTAAATCTGGCTACTATGGTGTGTGCAAGAAAACAAGACAGACTTAGATTAATTGGACATAGGTTCTTTGTTGTTATGTTGAAATGTGAAAGACTGGGAGTGATCTGAAGTTTTCCATGCTTGTTATGTAAATCTTGCTGCAAAAGTAAAAGCATCTCCCCACACACCCCACTCTATTGGTTACCCAGCACCTACTCAATTTTCTCCTTCCCAACAGTACCCTGATTTCCTTTTGGAAAACTATTTCTTCCCCATCTGGACTTGTGCTTTTGAGACTAGTGTTCCAGAGAGTATTATGCTTAGTGAAATAAGCCAGTCAGTGAAGGACAAATACTATATGATCTCATCCATTAAAGGACAATAATGAAC